>BOPP01000039.1:5746020-5757853 GCA_017312745.1 Gryllus bimaculatus | reverse complement strand
TCTTGAAGACAATTTGCTAATGTATATTTTTCTTACAGAACAAACTAGTCAGCTTATCTAATGAACGCAGATTCTTTAATTTTGCTTTTGATTTTCATGTTTTACTATGTCAAATTCCAATATCAAATAAATGTATCGGAACTTCCGATGTACATACCGGAGATTTACATCCAAACGCTTGATCTCTTCCTCGATCATGTGGGATATGTAGACGCTGATGACCTTGAACATCAGATGTAGTTGTAGTTTTGACAGTTATGACAGTAATTGTGGCATTCACATGGGCAGTGAGAGAAGCAGTTAAGGCGGCTATATTTATCAGAGTGGAGCCGGATAGAAGCAGTGCGCCAGGTTTCCATTTCTGAGTACTCGAGTCGAAATTCTCATCACGCCATGTGGTATTTGTGGTGTACGATTTCACGGAAAGGTTCGTCGGGGTTCTCCCATATCCTCTGTCCCTCATTCCATTGCTGTTTCGTCATTGCTGATCCCATTATCATTTACGTCTAGTCATCGACTCTTTGGCAACCCTAAATTTTGTTTGGCAACCCTTTTCTAGAAATCTGGTTCACAGCGTTATGAATAATAATGAACAAGCGTTTCTGTGCTTTTAGCGACAACCGTGACTATAATGTATCAGCGGGTACTACAGTGGTAACAATGGTAATATTTATTCAAGAAAAATGGTAGTGCAGGAGCTAAAAGATGTAGCGGAGAGGAAGAAGGGGTAGGTAAACAGGAGAATTCATTGGCGAGCACAGAGTGAGGGAAGGAGGGACATATTTTCCCTAAACATTTTAAAGGAGCCCCTTTAGCCTAAAGTAATAAAACATTTTATTTAACGTAATAAAATCTACTTGATTTTCCCCTTTTCTGACAATTGGATGAAATTGTTATACGTTATTTCGGGAAGCAGCTCCCCAAGCAATCTGCCATCCTTGTAATTGATTCAAAATAAACTCAAATGTACTTATAATGTGTTTCGTTAAAGTTATACTTCCATTCCCCTTTAGACTGTTTAACTTATTTATTGGTAAAATATCACATGTATATAAAACGTTTAATGGTGTACGTTAAAAGTGTACTCAGAAATGTGATTGACCGTCCTCATGTTTTAGACTCTGCACGCCTATGGAGACTGTAAAACGTTCTAAGAATGTGTACGCGCAAGCATGGGGCAAAGGCAGGGAGAGAAATGTGGAAGTGGAGGTATCTGTGATTGGGGCGGTGAACGCAAAAGTGAATTTTGGCAGTTGGAGGGAATCGTCGGCTACAATTGGGGAAATTAAACAAGTACGGTTGTAATGAATTAACTATTAACAGATTATAGCTATAGAGTGAATGATAAAGGAGGATGGTTGTGACTTTTTTAGCAGAAATCTGAAAATGCAGGAGTGAAAGATTGGAAACGATGAAGATATTTCTCAACGATGATGGTCAGGTGGTGAATTTATTGAAGTGAATTTAGATTCAGGACAATGCCTTAGGAACCGGTGCCAGTGCAAGGCGGGAACTGCTCACGGGAGGAACCAGTGTCAGTGGGGTTGGTTGTAACAAGTCAGTACCAACAGTTAAACGGAGGCAAATCGTGAATATTAGATGGTGGTAAAAGATGAGACAAGGATTAGTCGATGGTAGAATGAAAATGTAAGTTTCAAGTAAAATATTTTCTGATGCATAACACTTTCTGTTAGAAATTAGAGACTACACTGACCATCCAAGTAGATAATATTTATTTTAATAATATTCTAAATGCATTAATTAATACTTGTGCTTAATACTTAAGACTTAGCATGCGTGTAACAAGTATTGTAGATCAGCTTCTGGGTCAATGACCCCAATTTCTATTAGGTTGTTTGTCCAGTTTCCTTGATCCATTGAGCAAATGCTGAGACTCCTTGTTTTTCTTTTGGATATTTTTTTTCTTTTTATATGTAGCTTCACTACAGGCATGTTTTGTTAAGCTACATAATAGTTACTTGCGGGAAGAGTTGGGTCTGAAGGGTTGCTAATATTTGGCAGCAATAGGTAAAAATAAAATTTGTAGTATGTTTACGGATCCAAAAAAACTTTCATTACTCGCGAACGAAAATATATATAGTTTTCAAATAATGCTAACCACGCTTTCTTGATACCATTTAGTCATCATTCAACTATGTGTACTAAAAGAATGGGGTAGGGATTCTGGACCTCAAGGAATTGCTCGCAAATAATACTTCTCCTTCATACGTCTGAGTTAACCAGTTTTTGACGACAAATATATCAAATCAAACGCGCAATAGAAGATTCCTGGAGTAGCCGAAAGGGTGACGCCGAGGCCACGGCGAGCAACGTGGAAACAGCGTCCGTTAGAGGCGGCAACAGGCGTCTACGGCAGGAGGAGCCTGCGGGCGCGAGCGCGGGCGGCGGCAGTGGCGATGTCGGTGGTGACGGCGGCGGGCGAGCGAGCGATGGGTAGCTCGCGATAGCCGCCCAGCACCTCGTAGCGGTGAAGAACGACCGCTAAGCGACTCACGACGGCCGCTTTCACAGGCGATCCGCGCAGATCCGCGCCGTCTCGCCCGCGCCGCCGCCGCCTCCACCTCCGCCTCCGCCGCCGCCGCCGCCCGCGGCCTCCTCGCCGCTCCCGTTCTCCTTGCTACCGTCCCCGCGCACGCTTCTGGGCCGAGAGCTCAACTATCGCACGCTTGCTCATAGGAGCAACCCGTGGTGTGGCGGTCAGAGTGTTCGCCTTCTACTCCTAATACTGAGGTTGGGATACAAATCCCTATCGATGCATGTGGAATACGTGGTGCACAACGCGGTCAGTCTCTTCGTCTGAGATCACTAGGGCTAGAATGCATATTCCTGTCGGTCCGTGAGTCATTAGTGGTGCACAACAAGGTCAGACTGTTCTCCTTCGATCGTTAGAGCTGGGATGCAAATCCCTGCCGATCAACGCGGAGTTTGTGGGGGTACAACGCGGTGAGACAAATCACCTACGATCACTAGGGCTGGGTTAGAAATCCCTGACTAATCCGAAATTTATGGTTGCAAAACGTGGTTAGACAATTCACCTACGACCGCTAGGGCTGGGATGCAAATTCCCGTCGATTCAGGCGAAGTTTGGGGTACACAACAAGGTTGCGCCAGCGTTTTCGGGTTTCTCGCGTTTCGCCTAACTTTTATTTTCCCACTGAACCCATTCATTTCATAATTTAAATATCACCTATCCATCAAAGTAATTCATCCATTCCAGATCTGGCGATAAGCCTTACTAGTATTGGTATCGTTGCGAAGAATGTCATTGTTCACAGGGGTACACACGATTAAGCAATAGAAGAAATGTTTATTTAGTTAAGTGTTTATAATCGGTTTATACTTGTATAAATTACTTTCAACTAAGAAGACGATTAAGGAGATTTTACCTCCGAGATTGATCGCCACTCGGCATCCCCAATGATAAGTTAAAATTATCGTTTAATTATGCAACTGTCGATCAGAATATTAACGTGGGAAATCCTAAAAGGTTGCTGTTCTTTTAACTGCTTTCAGCTTTTAACAGCCCGATTCCAAAAGATACTATTATCATCAAATCCAATTGCCGTAACTGCTTGACGAAGCAAAATATGAAACAATGGTGCTTGAAAAATATGTCGTCTATCTTCTCTTGATACGTCCGTTTCAGAAGTAACATTTCAAAAACAATTAATTCTTTGTCCTTTGAATGCTCTTGTTCCACTCTCTACAGGAAGTGCGGATACGCTTATACGCAAATGTTGAATTCACGACACTTGTGATAACAAGCATTTTTTGTTCTTGCATAATTTTACTTCGAATATGTTCGACAAAAAAATTTCCAGGACCAGCTAACGAAAAAATGGTTAAGTCATATTTCTCTTTATAGTAAACTATTTCTTCTAACACGTTGTGTAGACAGAATTTATCTTTTGTAGGTCATTTATTTCGAAAAATCTATGGAGTCTGCCTATCCGTCTATCTGTCCGTCAGTGGACAACGCGAGCGCCTGAACCGTTCAGATAATTTTATCCAAATTTGATATTCTACGATCGACTTCAAGGAACTCCAGGATCTGCAAGTTTGAAGATACTTTAATTATCGCGGGTAATTTACATGAATTTCCAACACTTTCGTGGCTTTTTCAATAATAGCTATTTTTTATTAAACTTTGTTCTCAGTTAGTGTAAAAGACATTTAAAAGAATAGCGCAGGCCTTGTCTTCGTTTGCCCTTAATTTTCGAAACTTGCAAACGTACATTTTTTCTCCTTGCCTTTCTTCCTGCAAACTATAAAAAACATTTTCTCAAAAACCGCGCCAAATTTTTCATTAAATTATTCCCTCGAACAGAACAAGAGCGAATTAAAAAATGGCGAAGGTCTCATCTTCGTTGATCTCTGAATCTTCCAAAATTACGTAAGTTAGAAATAATGCGAGAAAGTAGTACGTGTTGTTGTAGCCTCTCCTGTTTCCTCCGCGTTCCCTTCGATGCGGTGAGCCCTTCTGCGCGGACTCCTCCCCTCCGCCCCACCCCCCCGGCAGCGCCGCCGCGCGCTTCGCCGCCGCCTTTTTGTTATTGTTGTTGCCGGCGCCGCGTCCGCCTCCGCCTCCGCCTCCGCCTCGGCCGCTGTGGTCTGTTTGCATTTCTGCGCGCTCTGCACGTCGCCCTCGCCTTGTTCGTTTTTCCTCGTCTGCCTGGCGCCGTCGTTTATCGTCCGTCTGCTGCTGCGCGTTCGTTTTGCTCGTGGTCGTCCGGCAGGGGCGGGCGGGCGAGCGGGCGGGCGGATGGACGGACGGGCGCGAGGCGGCCGGGCCTGCGTCTATAAAGCAGCTGCGGCTCCGCCTTATGCTGCGCGCAGACGTGCGCCGCGCAGTTCCCGCGCTAGTCCTGTGCTGTTCCCAGGGCCGGATTTAGATCCCGCGGGGCCCCCGAGACAAAATCATGTTGGGATTTATAACCGGAAGAAATATACTTCATATTTACCAAAAAAGGGGGCTAATTTAATTGATTGATAGTTTCCGAGCGCGAGAACTGTTATAGGCATTAGTCAAGTACGCGCTGTGCCCGTTACACCTCTGGAGGTGCAGGTGTTCCTCCCTCGCTGGTAAGTGAGATCCGGTGCCGACCTACAAGTTGACTTAGGTCTTCCTTCCTTCACGTACCTTTTCCTGCGGGCACTTCTCAGGAAGACTCTGAGCGCTCGTCTGGTCTTCCCACACGTGTGCTAGTGTTGTGCATGTAAGTGTAAGGTGAGAAGAAGGGACGAAGATGAGAAAGGAAAGATCGCGCTCGGTCCGTGGTCTATTCGTTGAGGAAACCGCTCCAACATTCGCCGGGAATTGTTCGGAGAAAGCAGAAGAAACTACCGATCAGAGCAGGCGGTCGCTAAAATTCTCCTACAGACAGCGAATGAATTTGATCTAGTTATCTGCCTAGTTTCGAAAATGAACCACTGATCAAGAACCTCTCAATCGCAGACGTATCAGTAGCAACATGACCATGCCATTGATCTCAGGAAACAAAAAACATTAGGTTGCCCCTCCGGAAAACATTCCTAAAGATGTACTAAAAATATTCAGTTATCAATTATTAATGATATTATGTTTAATTTTAATTTTCAACTTTAAAGGACAGCACACTATCTGATTTACAATTTTACTAATAGAACTGTGTTACAGCTAAAACATTTTATGGCACTTTAAAAAATATTTTACGAGCCCTCCGTTGGAGGGGTCCTTGAGCAACTGATTATTTTATTTGTAAGTAAAACCGACTCTGGCTGAGTCCGCGCTGAATATGCGCGTCGACGCTTTGTCGATTCTACGGCGCGGATTAAAGAGGGAGTTCTCGACATGACACTCTTTAAATCATTGTTCGTAAAATATGTAACTATGACTAATGATCGACGTAGTTTCGCAATTGATTAATTGACCGAAGTCAACTCCAGAGAATCCGCTACGTTTTTCTTGGAGAATCGTTTAAATTTCTTCGCAGCATTGATATTGTACAGTAAATATTAATGGATGAAAATCTCATTAGATTGTTTCTACATTAGAGAATCCTTTTCCCAGTACTTGCCTTTTACATGCATCAGAACAGGTGCATATTTAAATGACATTTGGGGGGTCAAGATTCGTCCTACGGCTATATTAATGTAACTAAAAGAAAAATGATACAAAAAAATAGTTATATTATTAATTATTTAATCCTTATAGACATGCGAAGATTGCCTAGATTTCTTATATAAATATCTCTAATCAAACAACCTGTTTAGCAAATTAAGTTGAAAACATACTCAATTTTATTATTAACAAAGAAGTAATCATAAGAATCACGAGAAGCAGAACTGCTTACATTGAAACTCTATTGAAAAAAAAATTCTATCAGAGCATTTGTATACATATTGTCTATTAATAAAATATTCACAAAGATCCTAAATAGGAAAAATGTGTTGATTTAAATTTCGTTGAAAATGTACTGGTACAAATACATTTAATATTTCGCAACTACCTTTTTATGCCCTACACTCTTATCGCTCGCTAGTGTGGGAACATGATGACGCTCTCCGATGAGTCTAGATCCGTGTCTGGCGGCGGTGAGCGGCGCCCGCCCGCTCGCCTCCGGCTGCCAGGGACCGGATTCCCAACGGCAGCTCCTAGATCGCAGGCTACGTTCGCGGAATTTGATAGGGGGTCAAAGAATATTCATCGCATGCTCCGAGACTAATACCTACACCTCTGTTAAGGTTCAAATTATACTCCCGAAGCAGCGTTATTGACCGTCTGCGTTGGAGAAGTTGAACGGTACTTAATAATCTGCTAATATTCGAACCTTTACTTCGTCTATTTCCTATACTCCGTACATCATACGCGAAATTGCATTTGGTCATGTACTAAAACCTTACTGAAGAAGACTTTTTTCGAGGTCTTGGCCAGAATATGGTGGATGAGTGGTCAACTTCCTGATTGTTTTGCGATACAGAAGATAGAATGAATAATGAGTTTGAGATTTTTTACAGACAAGAAACAGTAGATATAGACTATTTTTTCACATTACGACTATATGGATCGTTTTAATCTTTTAAGTTTCTAGTATATTTGGGGTTTATTTTTTCTGTTAAAGTTTTATGGGGAATCTTCTGGAAACCCACGGTTTAGGCTACTAGTAGATGTAGTTTAACTATGTGCACGTTTTGTTCAACGTGCTTTATTTTTACTTGTAATGTTTAAGTAGAGATAAGGGCAAGTTACTAGTTTGTAAGCAATGCGGAAAAATCAAATATACAGTTCGTTTGCCGTCGCAAATAAAGTTCCAATAACTCGGGAACGAAAATATCTAGTTTTTCAAATGTTGCTAATAGCGCGCTTTTTAAATTTTATTTTTATTTATTTATCTTTAACTTTCACTAATCTTTCAACTATTTATAGTTAAAATGACGGAAAGGGATTCTGGAAGTCAAGAAAACATGCGGAGATGTTCTTCTTCTCCATACGTCACATAAAATTTTTACTTTTATTGACTAACTAAATCTAAATCTAAACTAAATAAAATACAATATAATTAATCCAATACATATTCCTGGCGAATACGATGATTTTTCAACCTAGGTCAGTTACATGACAACGCTTTTGAGTCGATGTATTTGTGTGAAACATTTCATAGGATTATTGGAGAACGAAGGTGGAGCTTGACGAATTTTGAAGTTCCCGTAATGTTTTAGACCCTTTCTACTTAGAACTCCATTAGAACTCACCAGAGCCTGCTGTAAATCCTAGGAAATATTTAAAAGATTGTGTATCTTTAGGAAACAATAACGACTCGCGTGCGAATGTGTAACTTTTGAAACATTTGTTCATCGTCTTAGATTTATGGTGATACATTTATGGTATTTGAAATGTCTTGCAAATTGAGCGTCAGGTAGTATAAGGTGATGTAAAGCGTCCATCATCAGAAACAATAGAACTCTTTTTTTAAATATATTCTACAAATATTTCATTAATTAATTCAATGTCACTTATTTGAATATTTGACTTGACACATCATTATACTTAGGGGTGTTAATGCGCAAAGTCTATAGAGCACAAAGTTTCAACTATGTCTTATCCTTCAAAGTAAATCACTTTAATGAACTGATGAACTTGCAGCCAAGTGAACGTATGTATGATCACAAACTAACAATACACTATATATCTGTCAGCATTGAGGCTTACAACCAGATATCCGGAGGGGAAGAAAACTATCCTACTTCATTCGTTCAGTAAGGCCGCAGAAGTCTAACATAGGTGAACAAACTACGTAATGGCAGGTGTGGGTTATAGTGTTTTGTTTACGATACTTCAAAGTAAGGAGTTACGAGGATTCCATATCTAGTCATATTGAAAGGAATGTGGCACTATTTCTAGAAGCCTAGTGATATAGGAGATATGAAATTACTGGTTATGGAATTTCAACTTAACATTCAATACCGGGGCAATATCCCTCCGGAAATCAAGTTTCCCACGTTCCCAGAAGTTGCAAAAGATTAAGGAGAGGCCACATTGTGTGAACGGAGTTACGTAGTAAAGCAGTATGATACTGACATGAATTCAGGTCACTTATGGACCACAATGTATTCGCTGCTGCTGCACTTATAACAATCAAATACAATATGTTCCTGTGCCATCTTATTTCTGGTGCATCAATTTATGAAATACGAGACAATTCACTGAGGGCAAATAGATTACAGGACAGATCATGTATGTAAATGCTAAGCTAACATGTGAATTCGGAATCAAAAATAACGTAATTTGTAAGTTCTCATCACATACGCATTAGAAACACGAATATTTAAATTTATTGGTTTCCAATATTTGTTTCATTTTCCATAAACCATCCATTAATGAATGTATGCCATCTACCTTCCACGTATTCAAAGTGATATGTTATTTGATAATCGAAAAATCACGGTAGTTTGGACCCGAAAGGACGACGGTGGGCATACAATTAATTTGCTGGTCTCACACAAGAAGAACTTTAAAATATGTTTTGGCGGAAGTGTAATTTAAATATCATTTTAATCTTATCCTACGTGCTAAATATTGCGTGCTAAATATCTTCAAAATATATTAATTGTATGCTTATTAATTTCCAGTTGTTAGATTATCATTAATTGTTAAAAATTGATGTATGTGATGGCAACAATTTGCAATTTTTCGAAATTCGTACATTATCTTAGTTCTGAAGTTGTACTATGAGATCTATACTTCTGTCTCTCTCTAAAATGCCTAACTAACTATCTAATACTACGTATATACTATATATATAAATATATAATTATATAGATAAGATACTATATATATAATAGCATTATTGTTATAAATTATTATAAAGTATTACCTGAATCATATTATGCATTGGCAATAAACGTTTCCATTATCAAATAGGGTAATGAACAATGCATTTACTACCAAGCTATATATATGCAATGTTCATTACCCTATTTGATAATGGAAATGTTTATTGCCAATGCATAATATGATTCAAGTAATACTTTATAATAATTTATAACAATAATGCTTTCATCTGAAGCATAGATTGCTATTCACAAGGTAAATACACGTTTAAAAAAGAAAGGATTTCATGCAGGAAAATGTTTGGGAGGCAAATTTTGAAGCATGGTTTTGAAACGTTCCACAGTTTTGGTACCATGAGTTAACGAGAGATTGCTTTGTTAAAGATGAAATCAGGCGATTCTTAAAAGAATATCGTGTTCCCTGCTGCTCAGGTGCGACACCGCTGGCATCTCAGATATCTGCGGGTCGACGCCCTTCCTTTGTTTTTTCTCTGGGCAACGCCCACGCACTGAATAATGTACACGGACATATAGTATTGGCGCATGTGACGCAAGAAGTTACTTCATCGGCTGTGAACGGGTTATGTCCTGATTTAGTATTTCGAACTAATAAACGGTCTTAGGTTTTTACTTTGGCAGGTATAAATCACAATAATTTATTCAGCGAAAACTTAATATTTTAGAAAAAATTGTCAAATTCTAAAGTGAATAAATTCAGTATACAGTTCGTTTCAAGAAATTCATAATATAATTTATAATTTACCCCACATCTTTGCTTTAACTCTTCGTTTTTTCAAGGGTACTGACCTCTTTCTATTATGAATTTTTTACTTTGTCGTATACTGCATATAGACAAAGTTTTTCAATGCTAACGTAACCTTGTTAACCTAAGCTCTCGAATACAAATCTCAAGCCACAATAATATATGTTCTTCATACTTTCTCTAAGAATTAGAAAATGTTGGTTACCATTTTTTACAACACACCCCTTTTGCGAAATTTGGCTTATCCACCCACTGACCCTTCCAAACGTTGAATTGGAAAAGCACCTGCGGCTGCCACCCTGACTTTCATCCAACACAATGATTGTGTACATGAATTCATAATACGTGGTTCTCATACATAGAAGGTGTTAGTGATGCAATCAATTGACAGGGATTTAAAGATGTAAATAAATAAGCATTTGTAAAATTTATAGGGATGAATATTTTCTGAACAAATTTCAAACTGGCCAATGAAGGAATAGAAAATCATATATCGTGTGGACGTATCATTTGATGAACACTAACGCAACTGGATTGAGAGCGAACAATTTCATCTAAATATTTCCCTTAACAGACCCGCGAAGAAACATTTCTGAAAATAATATTCATCTATTAAAAACAATCACCTACAAGAGGTTTGTTGCTTGATCTGAGAGGGTAGGATATTGTTTCGTTTCAATCTATTTTCTTGTTCTTATAGTATTTTCGGAAAAATTAAATCATGTCTATAATTCAGTTGCCCGAACTCAATTAAGGAAACCGTTTACTTATCTAGATGGACTTTATTGAGCTTACGTAACGTATACGTAAAAACGTTGTATACGTAAAAACTTGGTGTTATGGTGGTCTTTATGTCATTCGGTTGAATGAAGGAGAATATATAGACGAAATATCTGAGGATTAAAATGGCATCTGAATATCAACTACGAATTACCGACACAACAGAGGGTACAATTCTAATTCTTTTTCAGGAAAAGTAACGTAACACAAATTATCAAGAGTGGATCTTTGAGCATGAAAACAATCACTTCGATTCGTTTTTCAATATTTCTGTTTCTGCCAACTGGTATGTTCGAAAAGAAATTAAATGCTGCCTCCATGAAGTTTACAAAGAATCTTCTTTGGCAAAGTCAGTCTCTTCTTTCTGTCTGGAGCTATTAGATTCACATCACTTGCTACGCCGGACCATAAAACTCGTGCCTAAACCGACGAATGAAAAATTACGTGAGACCTCGTTTTGTTCCAGGGCGTCCTTGCGCTGCTTCCAAAGCCGGGGCCGTCGACGGGTCCCCCTAGGCCATTACCATCGCCAGTGCTCGCCATCGCCGTTGCCTTCCCCACTGCCCTCTTTACCAACAGAATCACTACCTCCACAGCCCTTCCCTTCCACTGACGGTCACCATCGCCATTTCCATCGCCGCCTCCGCCACATGCACCATCACTGTCCCGTTTGTTCCTATAATCATCACCATTGCCACGAAATTTCCCCCACGTGCCCCGCAATCGCCAGCGGCATCGCCATTTCCACCACTGCAATCCCTACCATCACATGACCACCTCCAGCATATCGCCAAAACCACCGTCACTTCCATCACCTCTGCCATCACCATCCCCCTCATTACGGCCCTCACCCCACTGCCCGCCTCCTCCTTCCGCCCTGCACCCCAGGAGGAAGGGCTCCGGGCCCCGCGGCAGTGGCGGCGCGGGGCGCCGGGCGGCGGGTGGCCGCGTGGTGGCGGC
>BOPP01000039.1:5706395-5745476 GCA_017312745.1 Gryllus bimaculatus | reverse complement strand
AAACAACCGCCACGAGCTACGTAGCTAAAATGAGAAACTAAGGCTTTGCACTTCGCTTTAGGACAATATTTCGCGTTAAAACGTTTGAGTTAACTATCTCTACTTTAATATTTACTGCTACTATAACTACTGTTTAATATTAAATAAAAAATTAAATATTTACTTTCAAAACTTTAAATTAATATTTTTTTAAAATATCCAATGAAAGTTTAGAATATTTTTGATTAATAATAACATGCGAGCCGGGGTTTAGTTCAATGGTCAGCGTGCTCGCTATCTATTAGGCGACCCCGAGTTCGATTACAGGTCAGGCAAGATTATAATGTGCGTTTTACCTTACAAGGTCCTAGTATAACGAAGTTGACGTGTAACGATAAGAATATACTCATCTCAGGTTGAGAAGACCAGAATATGGTGAGGGGATGTCTTCGTGCTACGGATGGGTAGGGAATTTTTTCTGTGGCACCCCAACTCGTCGCTTAGGGTGACTACGTGTCAGGAGTCTCTTCTCCTTGGAAAAATGTTAGACGCATCGCGGGAATCACGATAGTAACATCGTTACTATCGTGAAGACTTCTCACTTTTCAAAAATAAACTCTTATCATGACTCGTGTGAAGCTTTTTAAAATGTCAGAAAAAAATATTTTTAAAAATTGAATCTCACCTCGTTTAAAAGGAAAACATGTAACTATAACATTCCTGGATATTACTTAATGAACTTAAATAAGTTTTTTGTTGAAAATTTTGTTTTAAGAAATCAAGAAAGAAAAGTGACCAGTTTAGCGGGCCATTTGAAATTCTTACAGCTGATTTCAATCGGCGGAGCAGCAAAATATTTAACTCGTCCCTTGTTCCAAACAACATACAGGAGCTTTGCTTATTCCCAGATTTTTTCTTTCTTTCTGGTGCAGGATATGCAGGCTTCTTTGCTGACGTTAAAGGTGGTTAACAATGACACTTATTTCACTTCTCAGATTTATTAGGAATTTACTTTAGTAATTTCCAATGTGCACAGAAATTGAAGGAAAATTATGTAGCCTCCAGCAAAACGGCAGGGGTCTATGGTTCAGGTAGATATTCAGAAACGCAAGAAAATTCAAAAAACAATGAATAAATTTCGATCTTGGCTGAAAAATGCCAATTTTTTATTGTATTATACAACTTTTTTCACGTACTGCTCCTGCCACATAATTCGCGTACTCAATGCGTAACTATTACGACACAGCTGGCGTGAAACGACGCAAATGTCCACCCGCCATTTAAATATTAGCTATTCAGGCATTGTGTTGTAGAAAACCATTCTGGTTATCCAAAACCTTTTGGATATTCTTGGTATGAGAAGTCCTAGATCACAAATTGACTGAACATGTATCAAAAGAAAGTCAAAATTATAACGGAAGGAAGAATCATGCGTTTCCAGGTCGTTTCCTTTCATTTGAAATTCGTGATAGTGATCGAAATAAGGGATTCAATTTTCAAACACTAGTTAAAGATATTGGATTATTTTGATATTTAGCCAACTAGCATAAGCAACTTAAGTACGTACAAAAACTATCTAATTTTAGGGGATGTTTTAGGAAGAATGGTGCCCATTGGTGAATATTCCTCAAGACAACAATAATGGTAATTATAATCATGGTGTTTTAAAAATGGCATCGAAACACTTATGAGGTTTAAGCGTAAAGTCTCTGAAGAGAAGATACGACTTTTACCAGATTTCCCCCGCGGCAATCAAGTTGTTGACCCCAAACACCATGTTTCAATCAAATCCAATTATCAAACTTGTTAACTTGTTGGTTTGTGGTCTCAAAGTTGTTAGTTTGCGATTTCAAAGACACACTCAATTCATATTATCAAACCCAAATCCTTTACCTCTAAAGATACTATAATTAGATTTTCTTGGTTGGTATGCTAGTGATTCTTTGATAATGCGACGTTTTTCATAAGGAGTGACAACAAATCAAGAAAAAAGAGCAGAATCAGAGAATTTCTGAAATCTGTAAAGCCGTGTACATAGTTAAAATTAAAATCAACAGAGTGGAGTGTGTAACAACTGTGTAAAGGAACAACGAAGACAATGAGCAATGAAAAGTTGCAAAAATGAATTCTTCAATGGAAAAAGAAACGGAAGGCGGAATGATTATGTCATATATCCCTTATTTTATTTTCGCACCGTTACTTCATAAAAAGAGAAAGTATGGTAATCGTGCGCCAGAAAACGGTGAACTTTTTAAAGCTAAAAATTCAATTATCGGCGAAATGTCTGTTTGTTCGCCCGTCTGTGGTTAAAACTAGTCCCTAAAGCGTTCATCATATTTCCCCAAAATTTATATTCCTCTATCAATTTTAAGGAACTCGAGAGTTTCAAACAGACATTTTTATTTTGCGGGGTTCTTAATATGAAGCCTCAACATTTTCAAACTTTTTGAAAACTGGCTCCAAATTGTTTATTAAAATGTGTCCTCGGATAGCGTAAGAACTGGCGGAAGAGAATAATAGAGGTATCATTTTCGTTGAAAAACCTAATTTTTTGAAAATTGCAAAAGTTTCCATTTTTTGACGTCTATCTACCACCACAATTCTCAAAAGACATTGAACAATTATTCCCCTCAAAACGTGCGCTAAATTTTTTCTTTAAATTTTCTCCTAGTCTATAACAAAAGACGATAAAAATTATGCAAGTCTCACTTCCAGTGAACTTAGTATTTCGAAAATTGCAAAACTGTATCAATATAAATCTAATAAATTAAGATAGAGATATTTTTCTTAAACAAAATCTCTTCTGAAAAATTCGTTCTTCAAAAAAGATCATGTGCAATTGTTACAGTAATCGAGACGTTTTCGCGCAATTTTTGTTGGAAATTAATGCAATAAATAGAATTTTTTTCAAAAACTGCTCCCAATTTTTTCTTTAATTTTTTTAAACAAATAAAACAAGGGACACTTTTCAGAATGCCGCAGGCCTCATTTTCGTTGCCCTCTCTGAATTTTCAAAAAATGTCAATTTATAAAGTAATACCAGAAAGTATATGCTGTTGTAGCACTTCTAGTGTGAATTAAGTGAGGAAGTAGTATGTTTAAAAATTAGCCAATTTTTAATAGTAAACATTTTATAAAAATTGTTCCAAGACAGGCAGTATTCAGAGTAAGACAGTTTTCATCGGTCGCAAAACAAATGACATTACTCCGATGAAATTTGTTCTTCTGCAAAAGGACTATTGTGTGTTTTTGTGTATGTTTGTGTATATGTTTGTATTATGTCACTTTCTCATGTAACGACTAAATGTGAAATAAAAATTTATAAAAAGAAAATGATGTGTTAAAGGTGAATCTGTTGATTAAACATTGAAGATCATTTCGATATTTTCAAAATTGAAATACCGAAAGTACACCCATTTCAGAAGAGTATCTCAAACATTTATAGACCATCCCAACAAGTTCCTAGTCACTTGGGAGAGAAATTAAAATAGTCGTTCGTAAGTTATACGTTCATGGTACGGTAAAATGTGTGTATAGAAAAAACACAAGTGTTTTTATTCCGTTAAAATTGTGGATCATTTGGCTAATGGAAAGAGAACATTTATGAACGGATCATAATGAAAAGTGCCTATTGCCATGTTTCATTTTTTTATTATATGAATTCTGTAATATTTTGGATAATGTATTTCATAATCGGTGCAATCTGCCGATTAAGAAGATTTTCTGTTCTTATTTACACTTAGCAGTCAGTGTGGTCGAAGCTAATTAGACGATTTTTTGTTCTATTAATTGAACAATAAGTATACAAATATAAATTATCCCATAAGTTGCTTTCCTTCAGCCTTTCTTACACCCAAAATTAATTTCTTGCAATTAAGTATATTATTGCAGGACCAAAGATTCAATTTCACATCAACATAACATAAAATTTATTTTTCGAAGTCACATTAGGACGAGTTTTTTTAATTTCCAGATTTGTTTAACATAGGATCATTCCGAAATGAATTCATATGTTTGTTATTATTTGTGTTCAAAACAAAAAAAACTGATGAACTAAAGTACACTCCCAAACACACAGAGACGCAGGCATGCGTGTACACGCACGTGCATGCCCACGCACACACACACTGAAATACATATACATACGTATATACACTGGCGCACTAGAAATACTTTAGTCATTTAGAGACGTGAAATATTAACGAGACAAAATGCTGCCAACACATCATTCAACAATATATATTCGAAAACATTGAGCTCAACGTCGTATCTCAATCTTTAAGAATATCAACATTTCCGCTCCTTGTGTATTATATACGGAATGTTCATATCCAATTTATCATCTAATAACTCTACCTGATTTGCCTTGTAAGCAGTCATGTGCAATATCAGGTGCAGTGTGGCAGCGTGTTTGTTGCTTGTGTAAAGATTGCAACCATATTTGCTTACGAGTGAGAAGATAACCCTGACCTGGAAAATCATCATCTGGACCGGCCAGACCTACAAGCAATGACCATGACCCGGCAAGCCCAGCCAACTGGGAACCCAGTTCTAACACTGCACGGAAAATGTAATCCGATGCAGGTAACTTCTCACATTATTTTTTCAGTTGAATCCCGGAGTACTTCATAGTATAATCTGACTAGCTTTAAAATAAAATAATTCACTGGGCTTTTATTTGAAATTCTTTCAGTAACTTTATTTTATTTGTTGTTTCTTAATTGTTTAATAAATGTAATTATGTTAAATTAATACTAAATGAACGAGTCTTTTTGGGTAAGGGAAGCAGGAGGTTTAAACCGCATTTTAGGTATACATATTTCCATTCATTTCTCTTGATTATAAACAAGTTTTTGTTACGAACGATAGTAATTATTATAAGCTAGTGATGGGAAAAGAGGACACAAGAGTCAACAACAAAGTCAAAACAATTGAAGATTTTTTTGATACAATTTTCAGAATGTAGTTGAGGCTTCATCTAAAGCCCCCCATCAAATATCCTTTTCAAATTCGCAGCCCCTCGAGATTGACCATAAGTATCGGGGAATATCAAATTTGGAGAAAATTGTCTGAACAGTTTAGGCGCTAGCGATAACCACAGACGGACGGACAAACGGTTGACAACTGTTTTGCCGCCAAAAAAAGTTTAGGTACCATACAGCCACAATACGTATATTCTGACTACACAAAATGTAAAAGAAAAAAAAATACATGAAGAAACAATATTTATCCACTTTTTCGATATTTTTGCCCACCACGTCTTTTCCACCAAGTATAATCTATACTTGTAACATAAAACATTCAGATACGGGTTAAACCTCTTGATGAGAAGGTTTGACCCACAGTGGCGATAGTTTGACTTACTATTTAATAAATAACGGAAAAAATAATTTAATTAGATAACGATTTAGTAAAAGTAACTGGCTAAGACTATTCATTAACAAATATTAAATTTAAAAACAACCCTAAAAGTTCTTATCGTATATGATCCACGTTAATGGTAACAATAATGTAATGTCAAGAAACAAGCTATTTTTTTTATAAATTTATACTAATTGTTCACTTCAAGATATATTTATGATGAATTGAAGGAATAAATATTAAATTAGTGGTACTAAAACACTGCGTGCTTTCTCGTCCGTATCTTCATGCAATATTTTGCGGAAAGTATTCAAATTTTCGACTGTGAAAAAATTTTGAACTTTTGTAATTTTCGAAAACTCAGGTCTTTTAACGAACATGAGTCCTGCACCACCCTCTTAAACGCCCTTTACACTATCCAACAATAAAATTTAATCAAAAACGACGCAGCTATTTTTTTGAAAATTTGGAAAATGTGCCAGGCGCTTTATGTAATGTACGCACCAAAATTAAAATATCGGATTCAAATTCAAGGGACTGCCTCATCAACCTGATCGATTTAAAAATATCAATTTTAGAGAAAATTGGTTGAATTTGTGGGCAGAATAACTCTTATTGTGGGTCCCTAATACAGAAAAAGCGGATAAATCTTGTACCAATATATAATAAGTTACTTCCTCTAACGTGTTGTGTAGGTAAAATTCCCATTTTATGGCTGCTTGTTTCCGAACGATTGTTTTACAGCAAAACGTCTGTATGTGTGTCCGCCTGTGAGCAACAACCGGTAAACTATGAGCATGATTACCAACAAAATTGATATTACAAAATTGTTTTGATTGATGTCACGGTCTCTTCTACTTGAAACGGATATTTTGATTTTGGGGTGTATTTTACATGAAACCCTAACATTTTCAAAAAGATCTCAAAAATGGATCCTAATTGTTTAATATTTCCTCAGAACAAAATACACTTATAAAAATAGGGCATGTCACTTGGTTAAATATACTGACATTTCGAAAATTGCAGGAAGTATTGCACATCAAAAGTTCAAAATTTGTCAGCCTCTTTCTACACATGCAATTTTAAGTTAGTGACTTTTTTAACGTAATCTGTTCTAACAAAGTTGAATCTTTAAATGAGATCATCCATAAATTTTCCAAAAATCGAAGTAATTTACGCTTAATTTGGCTTGAAATAATAAATTTTGGAAAAGTTGGTTTCTCAAAACGACTCCATTTTGTATTTTTCAGAATAGAGCAAACCAGCGATGAAATAGCAAAAGTAACTTTCAAAAACAAAAGGCACTTTCGGTAAACCGCATGTTCAAAGTTTGGAAAAAATGAACATCACAAAAGGGCAATATTAATGATAGAGATTTTTTTAATGAAATGCGCTCATAAAATAAACAATTAAATCTTAAAATAATATCATGTAAATATTTTTGAAAATATGTCAATCTTTACAATAGCAGATTGGAGTTATCAAGTGTCAATACAAGGAAAATTTCACTACACGGCTGTTTGAAATTCCCAGGATTGTTTATCATTGTTAGGAGGCATTTCTCGGTGTCTATGGAACGTAGATTTTGGTTGTCGAATTTTTGTTTATGTATTAGCTTTAAATGAATTAAGTTTTCACGCTTAATGCGCTACGAATGGTAATGGGATTTACAGGTGATGGCTGAGATGTACTAATATGGACAAAAAATACAGTATTATATAATTTTACGTAACCAGTACTAATGCGAGAAAGTACTTGCTCTTCTAGCACCCTCTTTTCCTAAGGAAATCTGCTCTTCAAAGAGGGACCTCGTGCACGTTTTTGAAACTATGATTTGCTTTCGCGAAACATTGTACGAAATATTGGCAATTTAAAAAATATTTTTCTTGTAAAAAGGCTCCTCATTTTTTCCTTTTTTTCTCGAATAGAGCAAAGAACGCTTATGAAAATGGCCAGATGCAATTTTGTTGAACTCTCTGGATTTTCTGAAATTGTTTAAGTTACAAATAATGCGAGAAAGTATGTGCTGTTCTTGCATCGCTAGTTCGATGAATGAGCAAGGATAAACATGTTATTTACTGTTATGTTTAGAATTTAATAAACTTTATTAAACACGTTCAATATCTGTAACAATATTTCCTCTGTCCCCGAAATTGTACCGTAAAGTATGAGCAACTAAAAAATAGAAACATGTTTCTATTGGATAGTGTTTCATATAACTTAAAGGTATTGTGGGAAAAGCACAAAATATTTTTCGGATAAGACGTAAAAATAAAAGGAATGAAATATAAAAACCTGTCCCGATCACAATAAAAATGTTGTGCTACTGAACCGACGTCTAGCGAAACAATTCGGTAGTTATCTGGCTCACTAATCGGTTTCGCAGTATGAATGTCGACATGCATGTGAAGGTCGATAATCGACATGCATTTATAATTCAACTTAATATGAGGACAGACATCAAAGAGGTGCTGCTATGCACATATTGCACTTCTCCCCATTATGCGTTACTCCGTTTTGACGTTTTTTAACCCTAAATATATAAATGTTGCACGTTTGTGCAGGAACACTGTGGCAATCATACGCTTCGGAACTCTAGATATGCGGACGCAGAAGGGTTAAACTTTCTGGTCGGGTTGCGCTCTAAAGACGAACTACAACGTCGGTGATTAGGATGATGCAAATTGTAAAGGGACTGTCTGGTTCAAATAAATCCAATAGCAATAAAGTAAAATACTGATTTATTACTACGAACACACTATAAAGTTATTTAGAATAATCAATTACATGAGAAATATATATTAAATGTAATAAAAATACTACAGACGATGGAGGACAACTTTGAAAATACGTGGGCTGTATCTCCGATACATCCGCTGTTAGATACTGAGAACGCAGTGTGTCTAAACGACTAGAACTCAAATCAAAGGACTGCGGCTAGAACCTATTTCTGATAATAAAAAAGGTTTAAAAAAATGTTAAATTTGCTATTAAAGAAATTAATTGTTTTCTACTATTCATTATGAGGAATTATGAATACTGAAAGTTGATGTAGTCCCGTTGTTTTTGACGTGTCACCCTAGTAATATAACGCTTTAGCATGATCTGATTCTTATATAATAATTCTTGTTTCTTTAGATGCACCAACTTTCTGTCTCATAAAAATATTTTAAGACTATTAATGTTCAGAAGAATCAGGTTTTATCTTCGGTTCTTCACTATATTTATTTATTCTTTGATAACTTTACGATATATTACTCACTGCGAATACCTGTAATATTTCTACCGCATAGCATTCGGCAATATCGTGTAATATACTCAATATGCCATAATATACAGCAGGAAACTCTTTCCTTTTTTTAAATATTAACTCCCACCGCTTTAATTCAAGTTTCAGTTTACATCGTCTCTTAAAATACAATTATATAAATAATATAATAACTATAAAATGCGGATAAACCAGAGAAAAAATTCCTTCAATTCGTTCTTGTTTATATTGTGGATTGAAGGAAATTTCTCTTTCATTTTCTCAATTGTTAAAAGATAATAACGACGTAATTAAAAGCAAAGTAAACGTAGACGTGTTCATTAAACCAAAAAATACACTTTATATTGTAGTCAGGAGTATCAAGAGAATTATTTTCTTGGAACACTCGCAAAACGTTTTTCTAGTTCTGACCAATTATTACTATAGTTCAATTGTGAGATCTCATCTTTTAGTACGAAGTTTTTCATGATAACTGAGAGTATCATAAATTCACTAATTGCATAAACTCAGTGTTTGTATTAGAGACTTACATTCGTAGAATGAATTCAAATAATGCGAAATATTAAAACAACAAACAATTATTTGGATTCTGTCTCTTTTCTTTCCACTCCTTAATAATATCTTCCTTGCAAATATTTATTACGGCGTAGTACACTATCTCACCGGAAGCAGAGAGCAAGTAATATTATGCATTCACAATTTCATCTGAGTGTTATTCAATAACAAGAACAGGTTTAATTATGGTCTAACAACTACTGTTTGTAAATATTATTCCAATGAGTTTCTATGCCTGAAAGCACTCCTATCCTTTTTTGAAGCGTACGTGCAGATAAAATGAGCTGTAGTATGGCATTGCAAGAAATTTGTATTAATATACAAGAAATCTGCTAAAGGAACATGAATATTGGGAGAACACGTTAGGCTGTTGTTCCAGAGTATGCTGAGTCGAGCAGAACAAACTATTACGCTGTCGATGGAAACCATACCAACCTCTCAATGTATGTCGAAGTATTTGACATCGCATACCGAAATTAAGATAGTAGAATAGGAAAAAAAATCATGAAAGAAAAAATATGGTTTTACGGCTAGCAAGGGCTGTACTCAATGGTTGATGATATCGATTTTATCGAGAGTATAGTTATCGTCATGATACAATGGCAGCATCCACAATGTGACAATACGATACAATAAAGGTGTATGTGTGTAATGTATAATGATATGATAATAATATTGACAAGATACTATATGACATTGATTGGTAATTAATATTGGCATGATGATTAATAGTATGTGAGAAATGAGTGGTCACATCACACGTTCTGTAAATAAAACTGTCATAATATAGAAAAAAAAACAGTTGTGAGAAAAAGTCGTTTGAATATTGTCTTTTACGTACTGATGCTATGTTAACAGAAACTGTCAAAAGCTCCACGTAGCGACATTTTTTGCTCTACTGTTATGGTGATTTTTTAAATTACAAAGCATTTAAAACAAGGTGCTTATGTACATATCTTACTTATTTGTGTTAAAACAGTTTTCAGAGGACTTTTGATATATTAACGGAAGCAATTACTAAGAGAGAATAATTCAAATACATAAGTAAAAGAAAAATTATACAAAATACACTTAAATGAGCAATCTAATTTTAACATTACGAGCAGAATGTACAGAGCTGGGAGGGGGCGATTCGGTTTCAATTTCTCCTCCAATGAACCTGCCTCAGAACAATCGAAAAAAATCCGAGAAACACTACCACCAGCCTATTTCGCCCTTCGCCAATTCCACGAGTACTCAGGTACGCATGCGCGACAGTTGCGCTATTCTGCCGCCAGCGGCGCGCCGGGCGCCAAACAAAAAAGACGCACCGCCGCATAATGGTACGAGCGAGGTTGAAGACGGCGGCGGTGGCGGCGGCGTCGCGATGGGGGGAGGCGGTGAGGCAGAGGGCGGGGGGCGCCGGGGGGAGCGGCGGGGCACGGAGCGCGCGATTCAGAAAATTACGAGTAATGACGCCCCCCTTCCATCCCCCGCCGCAGCGGCAGCAGCAAAGATTACCCGAATTATCGGCAGACCTCGCGCTCACGACCGTTCGAAAAACATTGGGCTACGACGGGCAGAGAGATCTACTAACTGGAACGTCTTCAATGGGAAGCGATGAATTCTCGTAGTTTTGTTTATTCAAAGGAAAATGATATAATAGGATAAACTGTTATTGGTATTATTGTGTGCGTCAGCGTATGTTGTTCCGAGACCGTAACTAAAGTTCCGTTTATCGAGAGGGTTGATTGATTATTTAATGTTTCCGGGCACGTGAACTGCTATGGTCATTGCTCCGTTAGTATAGTGAATGTTTATTCGAGGGTCGGTGACTCCATCTCCATTGTATGCTGAGAGAAGACGCCGACCTACGTGTAGGCATGCGGGGAATACGTCCGTTCAAATTTCTTCAACAGCATCCGGGAGAGATGGCTCAGGGCATCAAATGATGTCATTACAGTCCCTCTTACCGGGAAGTCCTAGGTTCCGACGGTGACACGATTTTTGACACTAGCTTGTAGGCTAGGTCGAATTCAGTCGCTGCCTGGACGAGAAATCTAGAGGCCTGTTGCTCTGAATAGTAGTTTGTCGTGGTTCTTCCGATCAACACCAGGCGAACGCCGGAGCAGTACCCTAACAAACGTGCTGTGCGCGCTCTTTTCTACAACATCCTTGTCCTATCCTAACCCATTACACACATCTACACTAACATGCACTACACTATCACACATGCTGAGAGTCCGGTCTGGAGCTTAGAGCTTGACCTGGCTGGTGGGAGATACGTGGTAAGGGAAAACCGACGCCGATGTCAGGTCGGCACCGGACCTTACCAGACATAACCGCCACATCCCAATCAAAACATGTACTACATTTACAGGACTAACGACCAGAAAGTGGACCTAGTGGACGTGCCCGCAATCATTTACAATTAATCTTCACCAGCAAGCAAGGCTCCAGCCGGCGCAATCTCTCAGCTCTTGACTGGTCTCCTCACATGTATAGTAGTGTAGTGGATGTAAGCGTGTGTGTGTATAGGATGAGGAAGAGGAAGGAAACAATGCGAGCGGTCCCTGACCCGGTTATTAGACTAATGCTTCGGCATTCGTCTGGTAGTGATCGGAGAAAGCACGAAAAACTACTGATCACAACAGCCATTCGCTAGAATTCTCCTTCAGGCAGCGGTCGAACTCGTCCTAGCTCTATAGCCATCGACGGAAGTCCGCGAACGTCGGAGCTCAATCCCTAGCACCTTCGGGTCAGAGATGCTGCAGAGACAAGGGCAATGGAGACTCTGAGCTAATGTAGCCAGAGGATCTATTTGTGAATACCAGAGAGTTCGTGATGGTGGATTTTTACACAGTTTGGTGGCTAGGTTAGTCGCTAACAGCCTTAATAAGAGCTAGTAGCCTGTTCTGATCGGTCTATACGTAGCTTGCTGCTATCATCTTCTCTTTGATGACGAAGAGCGGAAAACAGACCGCGCACGAACCCTTCCTGCCCCATCCTGATTGTACTTCCAATCCTAAGGAAGAACGATGTGACCAATACTCATCCTAACATTGACCACTGATCGAAAAAATGTCTGACTTTTGTGAGAGACTTGGATGCTTGGATGCACAAGCTGGATCACACTCAAGGCACCCCACGCGGTGGTTAACCAAAATAAAAATATGACTTTTTCTTGAAAAAATATTACTGTATTGTTCCAAATTAAACATGGACATCGTCATTAAACGAATATTATATTACCACAAAAATTGTATTTGAAGATGTTTATAATGAATATCTTTCGTTCGTGCTGTACGGAAGTTGAAATCTGAAGTTTTTGTCCACACAAGAGAACGAGGCTCTTGAATCCTATCATACTTTGCCTATTTCGAGAGTCTTAAATTTAATGGTAATAAATTAAAGACAACTTATCGCACGGTCATTTTACAACTTGTTGATATATTCAAAGATTACGTTCTTTCATTTCCATAAGAAGTATTCTCAGCCGATTCGTTTCACATTACAATTTGAATGTGTCTTGAATATTTGATTATAAGATTTATGAGTATAATTTTAGTGCAAGCGTGTAGATTTTGGCAGGAGTATTGTATTTTGGTTTGTGCCTCGACTTACCTAACAAACATTCACAACTCTATTCTTCATTTTATATATGTTTTGTACATTTTCCTGATGATTGACTAATATTTTTTCAAAGGATATTGGAGAGTTATTAAATTGTGAGAGATTAGAAAGCAAAATTTTCTCTTGCGCTCTTGAAGTTCTAAAAACAATGCAGGTCTGGAATCATAAAACCAATTTATGTTTTAATACTAATTACTTTTATTGGAAGTTGCATGAAAACAATTCTCTGCCTCAACTTTTTATAAAGACAGATTTCGTAAATTACTTATAATTTAAAAAAATAGTATTTGCAATTTGTGAAAGAGTAGACGGAATATGGAATTCGTACAATGTTGTTACATAAAGTGGTCATTATCGGAACGAAGGTGATTATATATTGTTAATAAAATTACTTCAAAAATATTTTCAATTTTTATTTACACAGGCTGTTTTTCTCTCGGCTTTGCTTTTAAGAGAATTATCATTTACATACTACAAGCTATATTAATTATTTTAAAAGATCATACAAGTTATATTAATTTCCTTGAGTCACACATCATCTCAACAGCTAGCCACTTTTATAAATAAGTCACATAATACATAAATAAAAACTGAGAAATAGTACAGAATTTTCATTCAACTTAATAAATGTGAAACTAATGTAACCGTATTATTTCTCAATTTAATGTGTGATAAACTGGAACAAATCAGGGGTCTCATTTTTAAGATACTACGTTTAGAAAGCAAAATAGAAATAAGCGTTCTGTTCTTTTGAACTAGTAAATACAGTGGTAATATAATATTTACGCTCTTTGAATGAAGAGCGGAAGAAGCAATAGAATTGATATTGCAAACATTTTTTGTTCACTTATTGGTTGTCGTCTATAAAAGACATAAATAAATATTATTTTCACTTACATATGTTTTTATAGTGATTAAAAAAATGTCAAAAAGAAATATCTGCTCGGAATGTCAGAAGTGAAGATTGTGGTTTCTTTCTCACATTTCAAAAGTAAACACTCACTGTAAAATGACGTTCTCCGCTTACACGAACTACATAATTCACTAATAGGCGGTAAACAACCAATATGAACTACTAGGTTCTGCCACTACATTGTAACTGCTCCTTAAGTAAAACGCCATTTTTTAAACTTAAATGTATTCTGAAATTTAAAAACTAATTTAAACAAATTAGAATGCAATAGGATCTGGTCGATAATACTTGTTCAATATTTAACATAAATAAAGGAACAACACACGATTAAATACATCAGGTTTATTATATATACGACATTTAATACCCCTAACGAATACCATAATGCATCTGAAACGGAAACGAAAATATATCGAAGGAGAGAAGAGAAGAAAAATATATTTAATAGTCATTGGCGTATCCTTACCGAACGAAGAGGCTCAGAGCGTAACACGCTGACGTCGTATTCGGGAGGCCCGGGTTCAATCCCTATGCACACCATCCTGAACGGGGTGTTTGTGATTTCCCTCGGTCATCCAGGCGAATGCCGGGATACTTCTCCCAAAAGGCCACGACCGCTAAACCGGTGTTGTTAGCCGAATTGGTTAACTAAGTGAAGTCACGAAGGTTAAGCGAATTCGAGACATCGCAGGTTCCTCCTTAGGTGACCTCTGGATCTAACGGCGCCGAGGGCAATTGCCCTTTACGGAACATTTAATCCCTGAATTCAAATACAAACTTATTCTTAAGAATCTAACCAAATTTTTTTATTTAGTTGTTGGTGTTGTTTTTGTTTTCTTGTGTGATGATGAAACTGAAGTCCTTGCGACTGCATTCAATAATACAAAAACATGATAGAAAAGTTTTATTTTTTGTTAATATTGTTTGTTATAGACAATAGGAGAACTACAATAAATATTTTTCCACGAAAATAAAACTGCATATTTTGACAATAAAATATCCGGCGCTATGATTCAACTTTCTTTTGTTCACTTTTTGTGATAATGATGTCTTATTTAACGTTTTATTATTATTAAAGACGTTCAGCTTTTAAACTACTCATTTTTCCCACCTTCACCAATAACCTCATGCTTTTTGAGTTTCGATTTTTTACTATGGTTCACTCAAAATTTAATATCTATATTTTAACTTAAGAGCTATTAACACTGGTTACTCACATGTTAATAATATTGCAACCGCAACCACATCCCCAAAAATGTAGAGTGTGAACCGAACTTTGCAAAACCTGAAAATGTTTACAATGAAGAGAGAGAGAGAGAGAGAGAGAGAGAGAGAGAGAGAGAGAGAGAGAGAGAGAGAGAGAGAGACTGAAAAGCATGGAGCAAACAAACAAAAGTAAATGAAACGCTAAGAGGGGAAAGTGAGAGAGCAAAAGAGAGCGGAGGAGGGCAAGTGAGATAGAGGGAGAGAACGAACTAATAAGAAAAAGAGAAATTAACAGAGCGTATGAGTGAGAAAATGAGAGCGCATAAATGAAAGAGAATACACGTGAAAGAGAGCGTGCGAGAGAGAAAGAACGCGGTAAAGCGCGCGCGCCAGAGAAAGAGAGCGTGCTCGAGGGCGCGGCGCGGCGCGGCCGGCAGGCGGTCGAGGGGCGCATGTTTTCGGCGCGGCCAGCACCTCGGGCGCGATCGGCGGGCTCGGCCAGCCGCTTTCCTTCCGACATTTACCCGGAGCGAGACAGCCTATCTCCGCGCGCCTGCCCTCCGCCGGCCCGACGAAGACGGAGCCAACACATGGCTCCCCATTACCTTTTAGTATTATTATTATAATACTACTTACTACAATCATGATTGCGGGCTCGTCCGTCCCACTCCCTCCCGAGCGCAGGCCCCTAGCCTCGTTCCTCTCTCTATCCTCCTCTGGCGACCTTAATTGCCAAGATTAAGCCAAGCTACGTTTACGTTGCATACAGAAACCAGGAAAAAAGTAAGAAAATTATGTTTTGGAATAGACGACGAAACTGCTGGAGAGACCGGGGACGGAAGAGGGCCGCAGAGGGGTGCGGGGGGTCGAAATTACGGCTAATTTTCCGTTCAAAACGATGTGATAGTCTGGTAGAGGTATACGCCGTGTATATATAGTGAATAAAGTGCTGGCCGGCGCCGCGATGCAGTGTGGCGGTGGATGGAGCCTGTGCTTGACGTGTTTTCGAGTGGGCTCGAAGCTGCTCAGTGCCGCGAGAGTGCCCGGGAAACGAACCAAGGGATACCGATTCTGCGCAGCGCGGCCAGAAAGGTGAGTCTCGAAATTGACACTGCGCTCGGGAAATTCGTTTTTTCCCAAGGTGCTCGTTAATTGATTGGTGTTTTCGGGTTGGTCAACTTCTAAAGTCATTAATCTCGTAAGTGTAGTGTATGTTTTTATCGCAAGAGGTGGCAATAATCTTCCCCCGCTGAATGGCGGGATCTGGCGCCGACCTACACGTCTGCTTTTGAGGTTGTCCTCCACCAGGTATCTCCCACCAGCGGGCAACGCCTCAGACGGGGCAAGCTTTAAGCTCCTGACTGATCTGACATGTGTGGTAGTGTTCGGAATGTGTGTAAAGGGGTGAGGATAGGACAAGAAAGCGAAAGGAAAGATCGCGCGCGCGGTGAGTGGCCCGTTTCGTAGGGTACTGCTCCAGCATTCACCTGGTTTTGATAAAAAACGCGGAAAACTACCGATCATAGCATTCAGGCACTTCTCCTCCAGACTACAGCTCAACTCGACCTATCTATATAGCTAGTGTCGAAAATCCTGCCACTATTGGCACTCGAACCCAAGGACTTCCCGCTCTGAGGAACTTCAGTGCCATCTGTTGATGTTTTGAGCCTCTTAAGCCGATCCCAAGGTGCTTGTGAAGGTGAAGTACAGGGGGGATTGAGTTGGAAATGGCCAATTGAAGATTTTGTATTTTGTACTGACACTGACTTTTGTTGCCGAATTTCAACAATTGACTTCAATAGATTACACATAATAAATGCCGTTTTATAAAAAAGGTGCTTTCTAGGTAACATTTCAAAATGTAAACAATTGACTGTTTTTCACCAAAATAACATACAATAATGAATCAAGACTCGTGTGTATTCTACCGATTTTGGAACTGAAAATTGTGAATGTTCAACATTTAGAATCAGCAATGTCTGAAAGTAGAATTCTTTCCTTCTGCGACTCCGATAAATTTTGTCACACAAAACAATTTTGATGTCAAAATTCGCATTAACAACTAATAAAATGTGGATATGGTAAAAAGTAGAGCATCATGGGAAAGCCTAGAATGAATGGTGATAGTGACTATACAAACCACGTTATATCTTTTTTGTAGGTGATGATTCTAACGTATGGAATTAAGTTCGCTTTTAATTTTTATTGAAATGTAAAATATAATTTTTTGTGGAAATTAATTTTATAACACATTTTGTGAAATTTTGGAAGAAGAATATCTGGTTACAATTTGTAGAAATATTAATCCTGACGTTTCATAAGTACAAAAGTGTCCAATACAGATGTATATTTGAATATTTTTACACACTTCTGATAATAGTTAATTGTAATTAAAATTAATATCGTGGAAGGTTATTCATACCTCAATATTGTCACAAAAATGTGAATAATTGAAGTGTAAACTCATGGCTTAACGAAATAGCTGTTGTTGCTTGTACAAATTGTAATAGCTTAAAGAAATGAATATTTGAAAATATATACAAGACAAAAAATATACATATTTAGGCAAATATTAATAATTTTTATTTACAATATTATCTCATCTATCTTCTCTTCATAAGAGTCTGGTCCATTAAATTTATTACGATACACCTTATGAGTTGATTATTTAGATAAATGTTTTTTTGAAATGCCTCTTTTTAAATTTTGAGGGAACACGTGAAATATAGAACGTCAGTATCTCAGTATGTCAACTAGTTGCACGTTGGTGGTCTATATATACCTTATGATATCTTGATGTTTACTAACGTATTATTTTTTCTTCTTATGAAATATTGAAGAAATACACACTTTCTCTATTTGAATCGAAATGATGAGTATAATTGCAATTTTGTATTAAGGAAAAAAATATATATGTTTATATTTTAAAGACTTTAATTTGAATTGAATAAATCAACTAATAAACTCTGAATTAAATGTATTTCATTGCTACTCAATAAACATAGGAGTTTATCCTTTACTCGTGATAAATTATTTGCCACTGAAATATATTTACATACCTTCAAATTTTCAGATATATCATGGGAATTACAAATATTTTATGTATTAAAAATCTAAATGCGAGTTACTTTTCATTTATCTTCTGTCTCAAATCACGAATTCTCTGTAATATCTGGAAGTATGTAAATGTGAAAGAACTTTCCAAAAGCTTTTGACACTGACAGATATTTCGTCATCCTTAGGCGCACGATGTTCCATGTTCTGTAGCGGCGCTTGACATTTTGACTTATTGCGCCAGTTGTCGGTATGTGAATAATATCTTCAAGGTGATGTCAATGGATAAGATCTCATACACTCTTGCGTTCTATTTCATGTAGGCAATTCCTCCACTAACAAGATAAACACATCCTTTCACACAGGTCAAACCTGTGGTACAGGTGCGCATGAACTTGGCTATGAGAACTTGTCACAATAAACGAGTCTACTACAAGTGGTATGTGTGCAGAAATAATGAAGTAGACAACGCACTCTTAGAATTAATTCAGCGAAGATATGCTATCAATAAGAATCATAGGTTAAAGTTAGATGCGAAATGTCAGCAAAGTTGTCGCTGAAAGACCAATTCGTGGAACATGCAAGAAATTTCTGAAGGATTTTAGAATTTCACAAGATCAATACTTGTTTGTACAAAGGGTTCTGTCAAAATTGGTTTATCAATTTATGAGTACACAAATATACATATTTGTGTTATTGTAAAAAAAAAATTACAACGACATATGGATACTGATTTCCTAAACTACGTAAATAATGTATATGATCAGAAAACAAAATAATAGTGGTTATACTAACAAGCTCCACTGTTAGCTGTCAAGTACATTATTATAATATTAATGTAGTCGTTGTCACCACTCCAAATACAATGGTAAATTTTTTGTTACTTATAGACATTTTGTTACTTATAGACAATACTTTTATCAACTATACTACTCTCATTCACTCATCACTTTCACATTTTGAAATAATAATAGACATTCCAGGATATTCTCCTCACTAAGTTTTTGGTAGTCTTCAAGAATGTTCTGTTGAAACTTTCGAGTTTTTTTGTATTTCTTCATTTACCTAGATTTTAAGAATTAACATTTGTGCGTATACTAGGCTCTAGCACTAGGAACAAAAGTGAGAGTACCCGACGAAGTTTAGTGTTATGAAGTGTGTAACATATATAAAAAGTATAATAAAAAGTATTTGCTTTTTAATCATTATGAAAAATCATTCGCAATAATCGCGATAATCATTATGAAAATGACATAATCGATCGATTAGTTTTTTAGAAGTATATAATTGTATGATTCATTATTCTACTGCAATATAGAGAATGGATGTGGAAAGAATAGTAGAATAAGCAAAAAATAATAATTTTCACAATTCATTTTTAGAAATTTTCAAGAACTATTTCTCGCAATTTTTAGAAAATATTACTATAAAAATCATTTTCAAAAAATTTGAGTAACATTTTCAAGGAAGTTTTCAGTATTTTAATAGTATTCGCGATTACTTTTCAGAAAGTTTCAGAAATAATTCTGAGAACTAATGTCCATGGAATAGTTCTGTCTGCTTCCGACAACTTCGCGACCGTTGCGAACCAGATCATTCTCGCCAGCCCACCCTTACGAGCGCGCGACGGCGTTGCAACCGACCGGATGTCCGCTGCGGCCACGCTGCCCCCCGCTCTCCGCCCCCGCCCCCCGACTCCGCACCACAGTCGCCGCGACACCCTCAACTCACCCCGTCTCCTCCACCTCACCCCTCACCCCCCTTTACAACGCCGCCTCCGGCCCCACCATCCCTGCCACCCCAGCCTCAGTGACACCCTCAAAAATTACCTCATCGCCTGCACCTCTCCCTGCCCCTGGCCCACCTCTGCCACCCGCCTCCACAGCGCCGCACATCGACACACACCCCACCGCCTCCACCTCAGCCCTCCTTACCTCTTACCCGCGTGTCCCCGCTGTCACCACCCGCCGTTCCAGCCGCCGACGACCCCGTCCAACACATCCCACCGCCTCCATCTACCCCCTGACCACACCGCTCCCCCCCTCGCCACCACAGTCACCGCGACACCTTCATCACACCAGATCGCCTTCACCTCCCACCTTCCCCTCCCCATCCCTGACTTCCTTCCCATATCCCGCACGAGCGTGGATTTCCCCGAGGACTCCCGGGTCCCCCCGCCCCTTCCTTCCCAGCGCCACCCATTGGCTTTGTTTCTGGCGGAAAGCGTTGACAAAGATTTTTTTTACGAATGCTGACTTGTGAGACGTTTTCCTCGCTGCGTATTCGCCCGGGAGGGGCAGGTCTCACCCTGGGCGGAGTGACGCGGCACACCGGGAATGACAGGGCTGCCAGCCAAGCGGCTGACAGCCGCCGACAGTACGGCGTTGACACTGTCTGAACATTGGAGTGAACGTAAATATACAGAACGCCTTTGTCCGCGAATCGTATAAAATATCTTGATAAACATTTAGAGTAAATTAATTCAACCATGTTGATGTTGAAAATGAGAAAGCATGACAGTGCCCTTAATCGATTTCTCGGTGACCTACCAGTAACAGCATATCAATCAAATACGGTAGATTCTTTCAAAGATATATTACGTTTGGAGATCTTTAATTCTTCACAGTACAAAATAATATATAATATGGAGATATTAGGTTGCCTCTATCAACAATATGTAATTTCACATCTATTATTATTATTATTATTATTATTATTATTATTATTATTATTATTATTATTATTATTATTAGTATTAGTATTAGTGTTAATATTCTTATTATTATTATTATTTTAAGATGAATATCAAAAAATATATCGCTATAGAGAAACGTATTAATTTACAAACAAAAGTAAAAATATTTATTATTACAAATTATTTTCAAAATTAATGAACACAAGTGTTTCTAAATTAAACTCAATATTTCACTTATGACCAGTTTAGGAATTCAAATGTTCGAACAAAATATTTTATTTCGCAAAAAATGATAACGGAAAGTGTGGAATGTCTGAATATATGACGTCCAATGAAAATAAACCTGACAGAAAGAATGTATAACAATTATTTTAAGTGCATTCGCAAACGCCAAAGAACATCGCTTCTATATTTGAGACTCAAACGTTATCCAATAAGAACTTAACAATCTGAAATACTCCATTAAAAATGCCTATTTTCTCAGAAAAAGCTCACTTTTTAAAAACGTATTATTACACCTTCTTACTAGATACGCGTTAACATTCGATTTATAAATCTGATCTTTCTCTCTTCTTCCATATGACGGTTCCATCCGGTTTACTCTCGACTCGGACTGTTTCAATGACAACACGTGCGCTGCTTTGACCCTGTGGGCAACTATATTCTCACTTCACGTCAAAGAATCGCTGCATATTAATTAAACCAAGGTCCTAACCGCTGGGATGAGTGTTCCCTAACGAACGAATATGCAATGTAATTAGGACAAGGGATGTCGGAGTATTTCATTTTACAGGACCTCTGAAAAGTATTTTTTGAAGATGCTACAATCGTCATGGTCACCAGATAATGCGCTTTCTGAAAATCCTCCGTGGAGCACCACAATCTAAGGAGTGGAAGGTGAGTTAATTAACCGCTACTCCACTGATGGTGTAAAAGAGGATATTCCAAGCAAGTTGACTATTTGGTACTTAACGCCAAATACGAAGCGTTGGTTCAGAGGGGATACTTTGTGGCATCCGGTAGTGTACTGATAATGTACAGATTTGCTGTTTAAATGGGAGTTAAGCTCTTCCGATAAGTACGATGACGGCTTTCCTAAATAGACAGTGCCTTACATTGAGATGGACTGCACTGCAGAACGAGTTAGAACCTTAAATTGGTGTTTTTAAATTGATGAAAATTTTAAATTTGTAATTCGTAAACCGCATATAGATATTTTTGGTAAAAATATTCCTTGTCATCTCAATAAATTATCTTATATAAAATCTAAAAATTATAAGAATGGACAATTATTGAGTTTCAGTGACTGGTATAGTATTCCAAACGCAAACTAAACAGAGATCGGTGAAGTTGACCCGCGCTACTCTACGGAAGGCATTCGGGGAACCGATCCTTTCCGGTCAAAGGGCCCTTCTCGAACTGTGGCTGAGCGAGTTGACCGATGCGCTGAGGCAGCGGGCAGCGGGCGGCCGTGGTGGGTTGCGAGCGCGGGCCGCACGGCGTGAGGACCCTGCGCCGCCGAGGCGCCGCCGCCCGCGTGCTCACCGCCGCCGCCGCGCCGGGCCTCTGCGGCCCTCCGCTCGGCTGGCTCCGCGCCCGGCTCACCGCTTCCGAAGACGCACACGTTTATATTACGAGGCGTGTCCGGAAAGTAAGTCCCGTTTTGAAAAAAATCTCATAAAAAATTTGTTTTTTAGACTAATTTTTTTCTTGATATGAAAGTACATTTCTGTAACTATTTTTCTACATAGTTGTTCCCATTGTTCAATCATTTGTCATAGCGGAAAACCAACTTTTCTATGACCTTTTCGTAGAAAGATGTCGCCAGCGAAGACAGCCGCTTGTGAAAACGGTGCTGTGATTTGAGAAAAACGCATCACAAAGCATAATTATTGTGAACCGTCTATTTTCACGAGCTTTCTTATTCACTTTTTCATTCAATCCATCGCATTAAGAACAAAGGTCGCCCACTCTGAGCTTCGTCATGAAAATTTTTTTTTTCAATCATTGAATTTGGTAACCCCCTTTCTCACCATTCCATCACTCATTATGTTTTCACCATAAATCTCTACAAATCGCGAAGAATTTTAGCTAGCTTAACATACTTTGCGTTAAAAAACTGTGCACAAGTGGGCATCTTTCTGTGAAAGGGGTAAGAAAATTTAGTTTCCCACTATGACAAATAAATGAACAATGGTACAACTATGCATAAAAATATTTAAAGAAATGCTCTTTTATATAAAAAATAAATTTTGTTTTGAAACACTTTTATGAGTTTATTTCAAAACAGTACTTACTTACTGAACACGCCTTGTAACTACATTATCAATTTGGAAGGAAAAGATATTGAATGAAACTATAGAGTAAACTGGGTATATTTTTATTTGCACCACCGGCATGAATTTTTTAAAGAACAATCTAATTTTGATGATCGACTATCAATGTGCTGTGATAAAACAGTTGAATTTTGAGTATACAAGTCGCTTTGCATCTAATCGTAGTGGGGTAGATTGGAACGGGGTTGGTAAGGGTGGCCATGCCGGGGATGCAGGTAAAAATATCTCACTTGTTCATTTCTTTCCCTTCCAAAGCGATAAAGTTTGTAGTATAATTCGATTTTTTTATCTCAGTGGGCAAAACATTAAATAAAAATGGAAACGGCATATCTGATAGTAGATTTCGAAATGCATAAGAAAATTTTGCAAATACAAACAAAATTTGATTTAGAATCTCTATTTTCCCAGATGAATTATAAAAAGTATCGGTATTAATATATTTTGAAAGTAGAGGGAACATTTTTATCCACTTTTAAGATTTGTTTTCATTATGAACGTCACCACTTCCGCTTGAGAGGGGATACTTGGGACATAGTAGTTACTTGACGAGATAATTTAATTCGTATTTCGTAGAAGAATGAAATTAGAATAACCCCATTCGGCCCTGATATTTCATTCCTTACTTAAAACGCAAGACCAATCTGTTGTTTGCCATTGGAATCAAACAGGCAACCTTGCACCTATAGAGCTGACGTGATTTCAATACACCGCAGAGAATGTTAGAACCATAGGGCGATCGGCGACCCTAAATGAATGTCTGAGTATTTGTCCTGTGCAGAAAAAGGTTTATACTCGTAAGTTGAATTTCCATTCATCAACAATGCGTTCTACACCACAGAAAAGGTTATGAGGGAAGGAATGTTCTTGAGCATATCCCTGGCATGCAAGTATAAATAGCCCTTTAGCATTCGTTAAGCCCATTAAGACGATATCACGAGAAATCTATTAGGGCACTTAGTTTCTAGATTCACATGACTCCTTCAGACTAAACTTACAAGAATGTAGTATCTATTTGTCTTCAAGAAGTCTGAAGAAGCAATATACAAAGCATAAACCTTCAAAAGGGACACATTGCATACGTAGACAGCAAGATACAAAGAAAATATTATTTCTAAAAATTCACTTTAGTTATCTTTTATTTCTGACTAATAGTGCAATGTTAACATTCGATTATTTATAAATTTTAAAATTGAAATTATGAATTAGTCTAAAAAATCATTTAAGAAATATTACAATATTTCAAAAAGATAATAAAACATAAATATGAACAAACCTTACTTTTACTTCATATTTACCAAATAAACAAAGACTACGTAACATTTTCTGAAAATATATTTCGTTATGTGCTAGACATTTCATTTTTATTTACAATAGTATCCTCCCCATAAAAATGCTTTCGGCTTGCACTTATCTGTGAAGGCACAATTGCGACTTTAATAAAAATCTCCAAAGGTCAAAATAAGGAAGTAGTCAGTATGAGAGTAAAATCATTTCCTCGGTAAAAATGAATCTAACGCTTACAGTATAGCAATCCGATCGAGCGTGAAAGTCACATCAGAGCTAAAATTGGGGCAAAGAATTCAGTGCCTGGTGAACCACTTCGAAAGGTCAGTGCCTTTCCGTTCGCCCTACTGTTCGTCACTAATGGCCATAAACTGTTGCTGACTGATACGTTATTGAAGTTTACTCTGCAGATCACCAGCTCTCATAGCGCAGTTCCCTAGAGTGAAAAAAATCTGAAATTATCTTTTACTTCTGAAAATATCCTACTTGATTCATGATGCGCTTGAAGCACTTATAATTTAAAAAATTAAGAACATTTTGGTTTAGTATGAAACAAAAGGTCTGATGTATCCCCTTTAACCAAACAAGCAATATCAAAATAAACTAGCCCAAAAGAAACAACAAAACATTGAGCAACATTAGTGTTGACCGCAAACAATAATTGTTTTAATACAATATTAATCATTATTCTTTTATTAAATACATATTGTAAGATATTTCTTATAGAAAAGTACGTAATAATAATTTTCAATTTTACAGAATATTTACTTGACTAATAAATTTGAATTACAGAAAAGGATGCTCCGAAAGATACTCAGATAGGGTCCATTGTGCAAAAAGTCACGTTTCACTAAGAATTAATCCATTGAGTACCACTGTAAAATTGAAAGCGAAATTGCATTGAAAAGTGTATCATTACCGAGAACCATTCGGAGAAAGTATTCCTTGCAGTATCTTCCTAATCATATCTTTAGAATGAATGCGAGATAGAAATTACGTCTGTTTACTTACGTCACGAAAATAAAACATCAACATTCACAGAAAAAAATAATGCATTTTTTCTATAAACACATTTCACACGTTGGTGTTAAGTAGGATTTAAAAAAAAATATTCTTGAACTAATTCAGTTATTGCATTTAGGAAATCAGTGCACCGGATAAAAGAAACGTTTTAAAGTTTTAATAAATTGTTGTGGTCTCCTTTTGAGTTAACCACGTGCAAGACATTTCATTTACAACTATTACACTGTTTCAGGCTTGAGTTGAGCGGGAACACGACCAATAAATAAAACGACAAGAAAAACAACACAATTAATTACAGATAGAGAAAGCCTGTAAAAAATGAGAATATTTTTGTAGTAATATTCGAAGGTGAAATTTATCATATCATGGTTAATTATTTAAAGTCAAGAAGAAGAAATAGAAGTCGGATATGTACAACGAACGAATATTTATAAGTTATATGACTGACGTACTATTGTTGACGCTGAGCGAGAGTGGGGTTTTTTCTCATATGTTTGTATTGAAAAGCGTCTGAAATTTTAATGAATAATTTATAAAATGTCGTAGATTGCGAAATTATAATTCTCATTTTCAGAAATAAGCTACTTGGCTTTTGCTCATAAAAACAATTTTCAAGTAAGCATATACAGTGTATCAAAGTAAATGAAATGCAACCTTTACGACATGTTTGTCTTCAACATTTTTCATGCAATCTAATTCAGTACCAATTGTTTGTAGTATATTTTAGAAGGAAAGATAAAATATTTTTAATTCTATATTCAGATCACAGGGAAACTAAAAATCACTCACTTGATTCAACACTTGATATCCACCTAAAAAGTCCCGTTGGAAACACTTTATTGAGGGCGAAGATAATTAGTTACTTAACATTTGCGATCAAAAGATACAGACTATAAAAACGAATATTAATGGAATGATAATTTTTAATTTATGAACGCTCTATTTAAAGCGGAGATAACACGATACATTATTCTCCAGGCAAGAAGTAGAAATTAGATGACTGGATTAAATATGACTAAATTTTCATGATTCTTGTGCCATCAAAAAAAGAAATTGTGAAGAAATTATTAGTTAAGATTTGTAAATCACTCTCAGCTAATTTTAAACACCATTTGTATAATTTCAACAGATAATTAAAAACTTTGATTTCAATGCATGTTATTTTATTTAATTTTTGAATAAAGATATTTAACCAAAAGCCGTCAGAATCGAAGACCGGAAATGAAACTTTGTTTTCCTTGAAATGTGATTTTTAAGCGTTCCCAAGGACATGACATAAATGTTGATTTCATGATCTGAATCACTGATGCTTGACAAGCACGTGCTGTCGGTAACGTATGTAATAAAGGCACCCCGATAAGCCAAGAGATGAGAAACACAGTGTAACACCTGTTGATAAGGGGGCAGGCAGGACACGAACCGTCATCTCCTGTCCCACGCACACGCTGTACCTTGCCCCATGGGCAGCCGCAAGAGGCAATCTCCAAAATCGGTCACCCCGCCTCCTCCCCCGCTCCCGTGCCCGGCCTGCCCCGCCCCGTCTCCGTCGCACCCCGCGCGTCGCGCACTGGCAGCGTGAACCCGGACTAATTGGCTTAATGAGCGTCGCATTACCTGTCGGCCCAATTACGGCCTTGTCGATCGATTAATTCTTAATTCACCATTAAACATAAATCGCCGGATTAGGGAGTTGGGCGGCGCTGCGTTATGGGCCGGGCGGCGCCGACAGCTGCTTAAACCAGATTGTCTTTATGGGGTGGCTTTTGCTTTGATGACATCACCCACGGCGTGAGGAGGCTCGCCGGAAGAGGAGTTCCAGGCGCAAGTTGGATCTGGGTCACGATGCGACACTTGGTTCCAGCTCACCCCGACGCAACACATTCGCTTTGCTCGAGCACGAAATCTGCCACCTTACGGCCGCTCCAATTAAAAAGTTTTCAGACAAAGTAGAAAACTGTAGTTATCTGGGCACGCAGCATTACATTATTCCACAAGTTAAATAATTTGTTTACATTGACTGTGTGAGCTTTCGGAAGAACGGTGCGGAGAGCCGGTACGATAACCAAAGAACTGCATGACTCCATTGACTAGTTTACAGACGTTGATGAGATATATGATAATGAATAATTGATCCAATTGTGAATAACAGACGACCTTGCCAAGGAAATTACACCATCAGGAAAAGAGTATCATAATGTCGGAATGAAGCAAAAAGATATTTCTTTGGAAATTACACCTCAAGTCATAAAATTACTTGTCAACTTCTTCATCTATTATAACATTCCCCCAGTGACTAAATGGCTGTAATAACTAGTTTCAGTACGTTTCACTTCCAACAAAAAATCACGTAGAATCACGCGGATACTCTACAACTAACGTTAGTCGATTTGCGGCAATGCTGGAATCTACCTCAAAACATCCCTCTGAGGAACTCGTGTCAAGATAGGGCACATTGGTTTATTGGACTGGCAGCTTCTATTCGAACAAGGGGGCAAATTGCTAGCAAGAACAGATTTAGCAGATTAACTGACAGTCTCGTCGGCCACCAGATCATTCAAACTCCGGCCTGAGCGCTGGAAGAGTTGTAAAGTAAGATCCAATAGTCGGATTTGCTTATATGCCCGATCCACGCACCCGCGATTTCATATTCTCAATCTGATATGTTACCCGTGACCTCTGTACGTTCATCCCCTATAGTGCGTACACAAACTCAGAGTCGATGTTGACCCCCAGCCGTCTACATAACATATTAACTACCCATATTAACGACTGACGTGTATTAAAACACCAACCCATTACTTCCAAACGAAAATGGAATTTAATTTTTTACAAACGTTAAACATATTCATTAATTTATTTGTACTTTAAAAATCATTAAACATTAAAGCCCACTAAAATAAAAAAAAAAACAATACAAGGCAAAACACGCAATACAAACACAATCGAAGTTACAGGTTTGTTTTAGTATTTACTCTGACAACAAGCATTCTTACCCTCAAGAATACAACATATAATTTACAGAGACGCATACTTAAGATGTACTACCCAATATTGAAGTAATATTTTCGCAATGGCAATACACTTACCTCTACATTCTCGTACAAATATGCATGACTATGCATGCGTTTTTCATTTTCTCCTCCTACTAATTTCCTCGCCTTTCTTCCTTCTTCCTTTCCTTCTTTATCATCCTCCTTTTTCTCTTCCTCTCCATCCACAATCTGCTTTTTCTCCTCTTCCTCCCCCCTCCTCTTTTGCCTCCCCTTCTTATCCTTTATTTTTCCTCTTTTTCTTCCTCCAACTTTTTTGCTTTCTCTTCTTTTTATGCCTCCCTCAACTTCACCCCCCTTCTCCCACTCTTCCCCGTCGAATACATTGTTTTTCGCTAAGGCGCTGGTAGCAGTGCAAAGTTCCGTGAGCGTTCGCCGTGGGAGGTGCGCAGCGCTACGGCACAGCGCGGCGCAGAGCCCCTAGATAAGACATTAGCGGCGTAGAGCCCCAAGATTCGCCGTGCAATCGCCGCCATTGATTATCCTCTGTCCCGTTAGACCCGCCAAGCAGTATTCAGGAGCTGAAGGTAAATTGTAACAATTGGTGACATTAAGGAGATTTTCATAAATATTAATATTGGTTTGAAATATATTCATGATTATTAACACACAGAATATCACACACTTCCAATTATCCTGACAACGGGATCTAAAATTTCAAGATCGGTAGAACAAGGAAATGCACTACTCTGTGTATCTAGGGACTGCGGCGCGGCTAATGATGGCAAATTTTAACAAACCATCGATATTTCGATACATCAACAAAAAGTTTTCGATGTCTATGAAAACATTGTCAGAAACATCGATGTTTAAAATATCGATGTTTAAATATGATGAAACGTATCGAAGAGAAATTTTAGCGTAAAATAACACATCAATATTAGTTAAATGTATTTATTCTTCCTTAAATTTGACTGTAATTTTAATTTTCTAGTCAACGTTCTATGTAGACAATGTTAAAAATGCAGTTGAACGAAAAAATAATCAAAAAACGCAATAAAACTGGAGAAACGTTGCGAATAGCAAACGGTCTCGTGCCGTCTGGGGATCGACAACAGCGACAGTTGTGAATGACTGTTGAATGCGAGCAATCGTAAAATAAAAATAGATACTGGCAATTTTATTTATATCATGAGAAATTTGTTTTGAAAACCGATGTTTATGAAGAAATATACCAATCTGAAGAAAACATCGACAGCAAAACGTTGATGTTTTTGCTAAAAAAATAGCGATGTTTTAAAAACATCGATATTTTTTTGCCAATTCCACGGCGCGGCAGGTGGCAGCAGGAGGTGCCGCACGGGCTCAGGGCTTGGCCTGCCTTCGCTCCTCAGCTAGCTGCGCGGGACGAGCGGCGAAGGCGGCGGCCGGCGGCCCGCGACCCGCGGTCCGCGGCACGACGTTTGGTCGAAATTCAGTTAAACCCCCACAAGACATCAGAAAAAATATTTCCTCTCAGATCGTACACTCCACAATAAGGAACAATATTTTTCAATAGAATGGTACCGTCCCAAGAAGCTAGTTAAATGCAGAGGGCTAGAACCAAACACAAAATTAAACTTGCGCGATCACATTCTAACACATCACAATAAACATTTTAATTAATACCCTCTCAAGAAGCCAGTTAAATACTCAGAAGTATAGTGACAGACAAAATAAACGTGCCCGATCACGTTGAAGCAAAGATAATAAGTAAATTTAGAATACGCTAGTGAGTAGGTAATAAAATTATATAAGTAAAATTGAAATAACTGTATATGTTTTTACCTTCAAAAATAAAATTTATTTAAAAATCGGCCCGACACGCACACCGGCGATTCGGTGACACGGACGGATGAGAACAGAATATCGCCAGGTTATGATTTTCAAGAATTTTTTTCTATTCAGGAAGAAAATTATGCTTCTCAACTTTATTAACAAAAATAAAAGTTCAAGTTTTGGATTTGTAAAAAAATTACAAATGTAAAGAATAAAAATGTTTGTGTAAAATAAAAATAAGTTAACTAAATAAGACATCATGTATATTATCATGGTGTTGCTAATATACTTTTCCAATATACTTTTAATTACATTTATTGTCACTAATCGTCATTGCTCATTGTGAAAAATTAGCGTCAAATGCAACTGCAAAAAGGTTTGCTCACGTATTATATCATTCCACACCCAATGGTATTGAGTTAACAAAATTAACTCGGTAAATGAAGCAGTGCAGCAAAATGACACAGCTAAATTTCAATCTGGTTTCAGCAAGTTCACGAGTAAAAAGGATTTTCTGTTTTGTACAAATCTTATTGTAAATGTATTGTATTGTAAATATTCCGTAAGAATTATTTTAACTATTGACAATGTTTTCTTGAATTTATATTACATTTTAATTAAATTTCTACATTCAAAAAACATTTCCATCATATCTTGCTTAATACTTCACAAATTATATATCCAGCTCCCTTTGTGCCCAAAACGACCCCAAAGAACAGGTAGTTGTAGAAAAATGTCTGTGATATTGCCATTGCCGATTTCACCAATGGAAATCATTCTTCAATTTTCCTAAACATGTTTAGCACTCACTTTTTCAAATTTTATTTGTCTGTCTCTGCAGATAACTATTTGCGTTCGTCCTGTAAATATTGGAAAATAGGAGTCCATTGTACATTAAAATGTTTGAAAATATCATTTTGTAAATGTAAATTTTCCCGAGAAATGAAAAATTTCCTTGAGCCTCATTTGCTCTAGGCGGAAATGTACATCCCTTTACCCACTGGAGTAGTGTAGTTGCGGAACAAGAGAGTGAAAGACGTGGTTACAGATATTTCAATCATTTAATTAACATATTAAAATAAAACTATTTTCTAATTGCAGAATGAAAATATTTAATTAAAAATTATAACTTCACTTGTATTAAGTGGGTAATAATATTGTACAGGTCGCGTGCGTTATTACTGTCTATTCCTTTATACACTTATTGAGTTTATTATTATTATTATTATTATTATTATTATTATTATTATTATTATTATTATTATTATTATCATTATCATTATTATAAATGATGTCTGAACTGTCAAAAGATTTGACTGCTCCGGCCGAGAAACGATCTCACATCCACATAACCTCATACCACAAAATGGATCAAAAGTAAGGGAATGAGGAAACTAAGAAACGACACTATTTTTCAAAATAAATTTTTAGTTTGAAAGCAGTTAAATTTCGTTTTTTCTTTACAGTGAATGTAGAGTATTAATAGAAGAACATATAAAAAGCAATTGGTTCAGTCATTCTAAACTTCAATTTTGACTATTTCAGAAAGTTCCGCCACCCCTCGCCCATGAACTGCACCAGCTTAAGGGTCAGACACCCTTTTAATAATGGAGACGAAACCTAGAAGTACATAGCGGGTACGAATCGTATCGTGCTGCTGAGCACTCATGACTTCACTCTCGATTCTACGCAGCCCGTGTGAATTCAATCACCCCCTGAAATCCTGTAACATCACCCAGCGCAATTAGCGTCAGCCTTTATCAAGCTCTCATGGAGTTCGCGTTGTCCGTGTGGCTGAGTAGGAGGCGGGCTGGCTAGCCGAGTTCACTCGAATTTTTCCGAGGAGTTTTCCTCGACGCTGCAGGCGATCGCCTGACGCGTCTTGAAGGACGGCCCTCCGTGCCCTTCATCTTCCTCTCAGCATCCGACGCCGGACCGAGACCGCGCTCATTATACACCCCCTTTCAAGGTCGCGACTGGGAATCTGCCTCGGAACGTTTCGACACAGGTAGGAGCCGGAACGTACAGTGGATCGAATAACTGTTCGTAATTGATGAAACGTACGAAACAGTGTGCGAAGTCGATGAGTGGATAGTGGGTACCACAGGTCGAAAGCGGTTAGAATTCCTTTTATTGGTACCTCACATCGCGCCCAACCCGCAATTAATTTTAAAGTTCTAAAGTAAGTACTTGAAATATGGATAAATAAACATATCGGAGATGTATACATATATTCTTCAGAAGTGCCGAATTGAATGACAGATTTGCAGAAAGAGTGACGAGGCAAGACTTAAATGTGATTTCTCATAGGTTTGAAACCTTCTGCGGGCATGAATTGTCTTAAGAGAGTGTTATGTTGCGGAGAATTTTGCAACAAAAAAAAAGCACAAGAAGTAATAAACCGCTAAGATGTTCAAAGAATTAATTTAACATTTTTTGTCATGTAATAACGTTAATGAGTTGATTGTTTTATCACTGATCTTCGAAATGCAACATGAGGGACATGCTACAAAGATAGACAATCGGCACATTTAGAAACGTAAGTAACACTCATACAGCTGGTATTTTTCAAGACATACTTCAATCTGCATGAAATTCTCTAAATAAAAATCAAAGAAAATAAGCTTTTTAAATACCCAATCATTACGGAAATGTGAATATTCGTAACACAGCGTAGAGAATCACATGTCAAGTCAAAAATGTAAAACGAGACGATTTATTGACCTTTTTACTACAGAAGCCCTGAAGAATGGAGTTTCCTAACTACATTCATGAAATTTATTATCGACAACTTCTCTGGAATGTGTATTAAGAAAATTCAATTTCGCTCACAGAAGGCGTAAGACCTGCTCTTCTCTCGTGTTTCGTTCTCCATTTTCGGCAGCGGGCAGTCGGCCGGGCGGCAGTTCAATCAGTTCCTGAATTTGCCACCGCCGTCTGGAGCGCCACTGCTCGATCTCTCACGCAGCATACGCACTTATATCGGGATGTGAAACAGATCCGAAGATGCAGAAGGAGCTGATACCGACGTGAATAACGGTTCTGAACTAATTCTAAATATCTCTGTCATACTTGGAATTCACCGTGAGGTCCTAGGTTCGAGTCCCAACGGAGGCAGGATTTTCGACCCTATCTTGTTAGCTAGGTCGAATTCAGTCGCTGTCTGGAGGAGAATTCTAGAAGCCGGATGCTCTGATAGGTAGTTTTCCGTGGCTTCTCCGTTCAACACCAGGGGAATGCCGGGGCAGTACCCTAACGAATGGGCCACGGACCGCGCGTGATCTCACCTTCCTCTTCCTTGTCCTATCCTCGCCGCTTACACGCAGACACTAACACGCACTACTCTACCACACATGCTGGAAGATCGGTCGGGAGCTTAGAGCATGTCCCGGCTGGGCGGTGCTCCGCTGGTGGGATATACCTCGTTGGAAAAACATCTAGCCGACGGTAGGTCGGCGCCGGATCTCGCCATACAGCGGAGGAATGATCACTGTCACCTCCTGAGCAAAAACATGCATTACACTTAAGGAGCTAAAGACCCTGGTAGTTGACGTGCTCGGAATCTCTAAACAATCAATTCGAATTTACTTTCTCCAAAAAGAGGAATAATACGTACATTATGGATGAGAAAATCTACAATATATAACTTACTAAAGGTAAAATAAGGAATGGTTTTAGCTTTTGAATTTATGACTAGGATGTGAAAATGTTCGAAAAAATCTCTGCGTCGAATACCAATACTTTCTAAAGTGGTCAAAATGTAATGTAAATAGTTATATTACGACTAAAAGTTTCTTTAAGAAATTGAATTAAAATAAACGATAATTTTCTATAGTTATATGTAATTAAGACCAAATGAAAGTCTACTACAGGTCTAATATGCAGGTTTTATATCCTCCACTATACGATATTACACTGCACATCCTTCATATTACCATAGCAGTATTAGCTGTTTCTATGAATTAATTAATGTATTTTTATACCTAAATATTTAATAAAGTTAAATTATGTAGCATGTTAAATTAAAAAATAAAATTTTTGAGAAAATCATAAGTGATTTGTAAAATATTTCATGGGGAATTCTTGCGATTTATGAAAACACTAGAAATGTCCCATCAGTACAAAATACGTTAGGTTTAAAGGTGACTCCGTTTAGTGAGACTAGTGCATTATCATAGCGAATTTCGTGTCTTAAGTTGCTTTTCAAGCGCGAAGGAAATATAAACGCATAACAAGTATATGTCAGTTGCATGCTGCAGATGTGATATTTACTACCTGTACCGCGCAATGGCGACCTGAAAAGCATTTTATTCTATATTCATAGTAGTTTCAGAAAAGTTTAGATTTGGATAATTATTAAGAATTTTTATATGTGAAGTTTGTTAGAAGAGAGAAAGCTAATTTTAAAATTTAAAAGATAAGCAACAACAACTCTCAGCGCTTAGTCAACAGAGGACGAGAAAGTAGATGAAAAAATAGTGCAATGGAATCACTGTCTCAAAACAACTTCACAATGTGTGTTAAATATTTTTATTAAAAAACATTTACGATAACATAAGATTGCTAATTTTTTAATGTAACAATGTACTTATAAATTGAATACTATTTTGTTTTTAATTGTTCGTGTAAGTCATCATGACCTAATTAACAACTCAATTTTGCTTTATTTTTAATTTGCACTCTGTGAAGCCACCCTGTACTCTGTGCAAACATTTAGGGTAAAATAAATAGTAATAAAATTGTCTTTATTAATGGTAAGGCACTTCAGTATTACTTTTCATAATCAACATTTGTAACAAACTTAAACTATACATAAAGTGTAAGTATAGACTATAGAAAATCAACAATTCTGCAATGTTTACCTACAACTCTATAACATTGAATGTTTCACGAAAAAAGTTTTTTACTCCTGCGCAAACTTTGATATTCGCTAATTTTGAATCATTTTGTATGGTTTAATCGTTTCAAGTTGTAAAATAAATTCACTACATATAGATATATCTAAGACCTTTATTTATTTTTTAATTTTTTAAGCACTTCATTACAAAGCCAACAAGTTATCGTTATTGAGAGACGCTCCAAGGATTTTTCTCTGGAAAGCTTCAGGTCAGGCGACTTTATGATTTTTTTATAAATAATTTTTCATTGATGGCGAATATAAAATGTATTTTTGTTTTTGGCGTTTAGGTAAACGATTGAATGATTTTCTTCAGTAAAAAAAATAGTAAACTCTATATTTATTAATATGTATCATTTGCTTCTAGCGGTGAGGGGGCAGAATCCCCATTACCCCCCCCCATGGCTGTACCACAGCAATTGCTCGATTCTATGGCCCGTACAATATTAGCTGAAGGTGGTTATATATTTAGATGTATCAGGAATTTGCAAAAAAAAAACATTAAAAAATTCTGTTAATTTTAAAGAGAGCGGGTCCCCCATGGTCCCCATTTGTACCCGTCCTCGTGGGATGCGGGCCTGCGATGGTTTGCCGGCGGATGGTTTTGTGCGGCGCGGGGCAAGGCGAGCACGGGCGGGCGGGTGCGTGCTGGCCGGCGGCCGAAGGCGCGCTCCCCGGCGTCGGGCCCTGCCGGGCGCCGGCACTCGCTGGCCACTGGTGCCGCCCGCCGCCCCGGGAAAGGCAGTCACGGGCGACCTACGGGACTGCGTAGGGAAAGGCCCCCAAAAACCTTTTTTTGCACTTTTCCTCCATTTATTCAAAATAAATGACACTTCTGTCGTGTCATAGCCAAAGGAATATTTGCGATATAAATATTGTTTTAATAGTTTCAAGTAAGAAGTTTTTTATTTCTTATTCTTTAAAACATATTTGTAAGGGGACGGTCAAAACTTAAATATCCTGCCCCAACGAACTATTTTCTTTATTTGCCACTGCAAACGCATTCAATCCCAAGAACGGTGCCAGTAAATATTTTTATTTTATTTATTAATTCATTTATTTAACGGTAATAAAGTTAAAATTGTGTGTAATGTATGGGAGAGAATTGTCATCTGTGCAACTTTTCTTCCATTCCGAAATATTTTCCGTAACGCTATTGATATATTAAGTTGAATTATAAATACACTATGTGATGAAAAGTATCCGGACGCGTGGCTGAAAATGACTCACCAGTTCGTGGCGCCCTCCATCGGTGATGCTGGAATTCAATTGGGTATTGGCCCACCCTTATCCTTGATGACAGCTTCCACTCTCGCAGACATACTTTCAAGCAGGTGCTGGAAGGTTTCATGGGGAATGGAAGACCATTTTTCACAGAGAGCTGCACTGAGGAGAGGTATCGATGCATGTCGGTGAGGCCTGGCATGAAGTCGGTGTTCCAAAACATTCCAAAAGTGTTCGATAGGATTCAGATCAGGACTCTGCACAGGCATGTCCATTACAGGGATGTTATTGTCGCGTAACCACTCCGCCACAGGTCGTATAAACAGGTGCTCGATCGTGTTGAAAGATGCAATAGCTACCCCCGAATTGCTTTTCAACAGTGAGATGCAAGGTGTTTAAACCATCAACATAGACCTGTGCCACGATAGTGCTAGACAAAACAACAAGGGGTGAAAGTCCCCTCCATGATAAACACGATCACACTATTACACCATTTTGGACGTGTCTGCATACTTTTCATCACTTTGAGTACATGTAAGAACGTATGTTTTTGGCTGGGCTTGATAATGGGAAAATATTCGTTTCTACGCCTTAAAAACTATATGCAACGGAAAATGGCTCATTTTGGCTCTTATCCCGCAACGAGTCCTACGTAAAGGAATCGACTTCCTAGAGGGTGGACATGGAGAACGAATGTTTATGGTGCTCTTCACGAAATTACTATATTCCCCAATAACACCACTCCAAGAAAGCGTGCGAAGGTAATGAAGCTACATTTATTATAGAACAGGTCGTTTAAGAGTTTGCCCAATGGACCAAGAGATTTATTTAGGAGGGATCCACTATTAAGAAGTAAATAGATAATAAACTTTATTAATATACGGTGTATGGGAGATCGGCAACCCATGAATTGGATTGACGGCATCACATATGCAACTAACACGAGGATGGAAAATCTGCAAAACTCAGCAGAGAATGGGAAGTCTTCTGGAGAGGAGGTTCATGGCATCACTAAAAGTAGGAAAAGTCTGCTCGACATAGGACATCAACATCAACATCGACATCAACAAAGTTACCATTTATGCAATATTTACTTGTTACAAAAGCAACAATATATTAATAAAAGTTGTTGAATGTTTCATGAGTAACAGTTTGAATTCAAAGTAGGAAGCAATGTTTTAAATTTCAAAAATATGATTTATCCAGAGTCCTGCAGTAAAACAACTGCTTTTGAACAATACCGTACAAATGATTTTTCAAAACTAGCTCGTATACTACTTAGGAACCACAAATAAAAAACTCTCGTATAATACCAAGATAAATTAACTATTTTAACAAAAATCTTCATGAACGTTCTTTACAAACCAACGGTATAAAATAAATTTGCTGTTCTATTACTATTCAAAATTTACACGATTTTTATTTACGCAGATGAAAATATATTTTTGATTGTGAAAGTTTCCAGAGAAAACACTATACGCCATGGCCTCGCTTGGAGTTGTCCATGCTTAAGGACAGAGTGCCTAGCCTTTTGCGAATTTAACACGTCTACACATGCTTGCTTCTTTATTCCACGAATGACAGTTAAAAAATAGACAGTCCACTTTGGACTGATTTTCCAAAAATCTGTCGTCCAAAACCAGGTTTTTGAGAACTAGTCAATTGCCCTCCTCATATGGATTATTGTAGGCGCTTTTCAATAAGACAGCTCATAGGAGCCTTACTTTACCCACCGTCTTTTTGACTCCAATGTTCACCGCCAGAAACCAACGCAACAACTGCTCATGACATTTATTTACATGCGTCAGTAGCTGGCTGAGAATATGAGAACTGATATCGACAGGATTTTTTAAATAATTTTAACAGGTTTATTTTCTATCTGTTGAATCCACTTGTTTTATAGAGATTTGCATGTCTTAATTTTAGAAATGGGTTAGGGCATTAGCAGGCGGTAAGTTCATTTAGTCGTAGCCCCCTCTTCCTTTTTGACGTTTCTCTCAATTTAGTGTTTAGTTTTTGTAAATAATTTTGAATTTCTTTCATTCTATTGTTTAATGTTATGTTTGTATGTTTAACAATTCTTTATACTCAATTTGCATTCTTATTGAAGCGTTTATGGTTGGCGTAGTTTATACTTTGGGTATCTCGAAATAATTTTAATGTTTTTGCTCAAAGTCCTGGATTAAAGTTTTTAATACAATCCGATTTTGGTAATTCCTCAAAAAATTTTACTAATAGTCTTCTAATGTAAGTATTCCAGTTTTCTATTATCAGTTCGTTATTTCGTCGTTTTTTACTTTAAAACTCCACTTCTCAGTTAAGTTCGAACACCGGAACATTTAGGAAGTTCATACCACTAGGGCCCGACTCAATAAAATCTAGATAAGTAATCACCACAATTATTGCAAGATATCATGTATATTTTTGAACTGTTATTCTTTATAAAATGTATGAATTAACAACGCGTTTTTAATTTTGTCATTCACTTTGTTTTCCAATCAATTTCTCAAGAAACTTTAGAGCTAATATTGAAAAACTCCATTATTTTCTACGAGCGGTAAATTTAAATTATCCTCATGTTCCCATAGCAGTTTATCGGCGTTTTAAACCCAAGTTTTTCTGTTTTATGCAAAAGGCAAAAACATCAGATTAAGTTTGATGTATGTATAACACAACAGTAATTATTTGTTTCCTAAAAAATCATATAACCCAGTCCAAATTCACATCAGCACTAAGACTTTTTCTCACACATTTAAATCATTTTTAAGTATAAAACTATTCCGTTTGCGAACGTATTTTTGAATCTAATATATACAAAAAAGAAACAACGAGAGCTAAGGAAATTGTATACAAAACAAATATATAT
>BOPP01000039.1:5693302-5706249 GCA_017312745.1 Gryllus bimaculatus | reverse complement strand
TTTAATACAGTCCTCTCATTGGACGTACTTTAACATCTTCGCTACATAACAATTTGCTTATCGCCATGTTATTCTTGAGATTTCAACTCAATAATTACAGTCTGGAAATATGCCCGTGATATATCCATCTCTACAATCTTTTCATCGACTTATTACAGACCTTTTTGCATAGCGAGAAGCACCTTTGCGTACACCACTTTCGAGGTCGTGCGCATGCGCAACTTGAACCGCGCATGCGCTAAGGTGCTTTACGCTCCGCAAAAAGTCCATTAACGCGCTTCTATTTCTGCAGTGTCTTGATGTGCGTCGAGAGGCACTTGTCGACACTGCCGCGTCAAGGGCCTACGCTCGTCATTCATGTCAAATCGGAAGTCCTGTCGATACCTTCACGCCCGGTCCAAACAATAAACGCGTGCAGTGACGAGTGACTATCTGTGCTATCTATCAGCGGAAATATCCCGTGTCATCGCTGCTGCGCAGTTGCGGGCTCGGGCCGGAAACGTTGATTGTTTCGTCACGCTGCATTGCGGGTGCTCGCGTCTTTGAGGTTCGCGACTGGAACTCCGATGATTATGTCTGCAGATTTTCCTTACGGCCTGCTTTGGTAATTTTCCTTTGACTTGACAGAAAATGTAACTTTACTGCTCTCCAAACGTCATATGCAATGAGAATTACTTATTGACATAACAACAACAATAATAATAATAATAATAATAATAATAATAATAATAATAATAATAATAATAAAATATAAATATTATTATCATTGTATTAATTTTCCAGTTCATTTAGGTTCAGGTTTTTAATATAAATAGTGTGTACTGTATCTCTATTGTTCATATTCGTTGTTAGATAATGAGTTTGTTTGCTAAATGCTGTATAAGAAAGTTTTTCTCTGTAATCGACATTCCCTTACAATAACAAAATGAACACTGTTAGATATTTCATTTCAATTCATAGCTCCATTGCTCCCTTAAATAAAGGAATAATTTTCAGTGAAAATTCTTTGAAGGTATTCGGAGGTTTGAGTTTTGAGAATTACAACATAATATATCTTTGCACACAAAAAGTTGATTTTGATGATGAAAATTTGTATGTGTGTTCTCACACAGAATCATTGATGTGAAGTTATCTTTTGTAACTTTACAATAATAAAATCCTTAAGAAATGACGGATATATTACATTGAAAATTAGCCAGCATATTAATTTATATAGCCAAACAACTGTTTTTAAAATACCATGCGTATGAAAAACATTGAAATAAGTTATTGAGATGGAAGAATTATATTCTTCATATTAAATAAGATAATGCAGTGTTGTAAGTTGTTATGAAAAGAACTGCAAATATACCAACTACAAATATAAATACTAATATAAAGAATATCTATTCATCGAAATATTGCGATATGGTATAGTGGCTTGCCGCAGCAAAAATGGTGCTGGTTAAACCAACACGAAATGGTTTTCTAAAATTAGCACGCACACTCCCCTAGAACAACAAATAAAATACTTTCGAATAACACTTCAACAAAAATAAGTATTTTTCAAATTACGATTCTTCACGATTACTGCGATAACAGCATAATATATATTCTCTACAAGAGTTTTTGTACATACCATGATTCCCCAATAAGTTGCTACTCCATATCGCAGCAAGTGAAGAGAAAACATTGAATGGCGAGCGGACTCTTCCTTGGAGTCTTGCTCACGCATGATATCAGCTGTGACGTAAACAGTGACGCGCTGAGTATTCATTCGGCACGCAAAGTACGAGAATAGCTGGATTAACGCAATCAGATATTTGAATTTTGCAGTCGAAATTGAAACGGCTTCATTGTTTTCAATTTCATCGATATCTTGAGTACCAAGCAAAATCACAGTCGCTTCTCACATGGCCGGAGGGTACATAGTTTTCTTTCAATTTCGGTACTCATTGGGAATTATAAATATAGATTATTTGGAATTTTCTCAGAGTTCCTGTGTGACTACCGAAATGGCAGAAGACAGGAGGCTGGATAGTTTTTTTCTATCTGGGCGCAATGGAAATTAATTTAGATATTTTAATAAAAATCAAGCAAAGTTCATGAAAGTTGAAACGTCAGTTCTTTGCTCCTTTAACTCGGTAATAATCTTGATACACATGCTTACATTTGATTTCATAGTGTTCAGGAATCTAGAAATATTTTTATCTCTACACATAAAAATAGAATGAGATTTGCTGACTCGTAATGCGCAATGCATGTAAGGACTACGCAGTCGTCACTCCGACAGACAGGCTCTCGATGAATGAGGAACCGAGGATGGACGGCACTTCGTGTGTGGGACATGTTCAGGAGTAACCTTTCATGGACTACGACAGTAGGAGCATTAGGAACCCGTCGCTACTTCCGCGCTGCCTCCGATCGTCTTCACAGATTCGGCACCTCGCCCCAAATCGATTTTACGGAGAAGATTTTTATGACGTGTGTGCGAGGTCGGGTCTTGTTATTGGAGAATTATTCAGGAATAGCTTTTTACTACGTTCCACATTTAAATATCTCAATATGCATCTTCTCAGTAGCTCATACATTATGCAGGCCGAGCAAGGGCAGTGTCGGGAGTTAAGAATTGCTTCGAATTTTATTTTAATTCCTTTAAAACGTAACCAGCTGCGAGGTAGCATTCGGGCGCTTAACGTTACTGTGTGATTGATGCCTATTTTTCGAAGGGTATATGTAGGTCGTCTGTTTTGGGTGAATGATGGATAGAGTTGTAATGGTGGCGGATGTACTTATGGTAAAATATATTTTCTGTCTTACTTCCCATTTGTTGTTGCTGAAATATCCGCTTGATGTATTACAGTGAATGGTTGTATAATAATTGTCGTGTGAGCAAGATTTTTGACGATAGTTGAATTTTTTTAAGGAAAGAATTTGGTAATGTTCATTTCACCAAGAATAAAACTTTAATTTAAAAAATAAATAACCTTAAAATATATGGTTGCTGTAATTAATAAACATACTTTATTCTGATAACAATTGATGAATGTACATTCATTGAGGAATAATACAAAAATATTTTTCAGTTTAGGACCTACAAGAAGAAGCAAAGAAAGGACATAATGATTTTGTAAATTTAAACTTCATAATGTCATAACTGTTTTCAAAAAATATTATAACTATGATGTGATAAAAATGTAATAAACGTAAATAATATTGTAGGAATAAACAGTCACATGTGTGTCAAAATTTACTCGTGCTCAATTTCAGAAAATTTGAAACTGCGAAAAATTATAAAATTGCAATTTTTACTTGAATTTGGAGAATTGAAGTATATAATTATATTTATCATTTTATATATTATTACTACGTGATTTGTATTGATGTTTTCGAACACTATGACTTGATTATGTAAAGTGTAACCATGCTTTGATGAATAATATATTTATTAACGAACAAGTTTCAGATCATAAGACCATATTTTCCGCCTACCGACATTTAGTGTTTATGGCTTACAATGATATATTTATTATTCAGAAAAAACTACTTGAAAAATTAGACAAATTATATGAACTTTCTCTTCACTCTGAAAATCTTTCGATAGTTTATTTTATATTCGTACTCACAATTAGTAATGGTATCAAAATGTTCAGCTTCTGTTTATGAATATAAGTATACAAAATGACATTTTAAGTCATTAAATATCTCCCATGTTGAAAAATGGGTTTTTCTTTAAGAAAGTTTATTCAATTTACAACTATTTGATTCTTGTGAATTACACTTTAATAAGGAACAGGAACTCGCCGTATGTAGAAACATTTCCATCAAACTACTTTACAGAAACATAATTAGGATGTAAATTATCCACATACAATTAAATATATTTAACTTTAAAATAATTGTTATTATTTATATTTTAAGTTGTTGATTTATCACGCACAATTTCAGGCCGAAGTACTGTAAAATACAAATAAATGTTCTTACGTAATTTATAAATCTGGAATTCTAGATTTCCGAATTTCACAATTAGTCTTTGTATGTATTCAAAGTTTCTTTTATTTTCTTATGAACTACGGGCCAAAAATGTATTGGGACTTCGTGAGGTGCGCCTCAAATACAGAACTGAAATTTGCTTTAACATACAAAACACGTGTGTGAGGTTTATTTTTTTAAACGTGGAGTCCAAAAAGAGAACTTGTGCCAACTTCTCATTGTACTTCGTTTCACAATGAAACATTACATATAGCCTCGTACACAACTTAATACACAAGCTAAAATACGTTCCAAAAATGTTTTTTTAATGGAAATTGCATATGAAAAACAGTTTTGTCTTGAATGGATCTGAAGCTTGGATGAATTGCTTTTTGATTCATTTACTTCTAGCGGCCTCAATCACGTAGGACTAAAATAATTAAATAGTTATCGAACAGTTTCACATCTCTTGGAACCAAAGCTACATTCTTGATAAAATCTCCGTGCCAAAAATACTCGTCAATGCAACTTCAGTGACGTAATTATTATATCGCCCGTTTACCTCAAGGCGAGCAACGATCTCATTTTCGACATTCATCACTCCTCGTCTTAACAGGGGTCCCGCTTCCACCTACAGAATAATTCGTGAGCCGACTCCCTACTACCAGGCCGGATAAACGTGTTTACCGTATTTATATCGGGAAAGTCTCACGCACGCAGACTATTACGGACGACAGCGTAGGTGTAGTAGCTTCACGTTGCGCTGTGCAAGAGAGGAGGAGATGGAGGCGGGCGAGATGGAGCAGAGGAGAGGATGGAACTGGGGAGGGGGGATATGGTGATGGGGCGAATGAAGCAGAACGGAGATTGAAGCGACATTAAATGTGGTGTTGCCGATAGAGCAACGGAGAAGACATGAGATGAGCAATGGAAGAGTCGGTAGAGCAAGGGATAAAATTACGCGTGCACTCGTGTTAAGAATGCAGATACAGAATGAGATAGAGAATGGTGAAAGGAATAATGCTTCGAAGAGGAGAACGAGAATGGAACGGCTGCGGAAGGTAGGAATTCGAGAATGGTTCGGAGTGGAAGGAAGGGCAGGAGAACGCATGGGGTATAAAGCTAACAATCGGACGCACAGAGCGACTGGAGAACACGGCATCTGTGATCGCGCGACTGATGAGATCGGAATGTTCGGGTGCCCGCAGCAGGAAATCCAGAACAGAAATCTTGTACTGTTTTTTTGAGATCGGGGGAATCACTGGATGGATAGAATGTAGGCTGGGCCGGTGCAGAAGGGAGAGTTCGGAGCGTGGTGTGATCGGTACAAATGGTAGGCAAGAGCGTCTGGTACAATGGAGCCACAGGGAGGATGAAATGACGGGAGCTGAGAGCGGGACGGAACGGCTTGTTGGACAAAGCAACATGCAGTACGGGGCGGCGGAGATTGGAAGAAAACGGAAGGGCGTAGAGGGTGAGAGAACGGTAGGACGAAGAGGACGGAAGGTTGGAGAGGACGGAGATGGAAGAACGGAACGGTGTGAGGGGCAAGACAGCACAAAACAGAAGTGGTTCGATCGAAACTGCTGCACGGTGAGTACAAGGGGAGTACGGGGTGAGGGCGGGATCAGGGAGTAGTGAGGACGGGATGAAAATGGAGTGTGCACGGGTAAAGCATAGGGTAAGGACGCGGTGAAGACAGGGTGAAGACATGCTGAGGACAGGGTGAGGACAAGGCGAGGAAGCAGTGAGGAAGCGTGTGGACGGAGTGAGGGCGGGGTGCCGATGCGGTAAGAACGTAATAAGGATTGGGGGATGGGGAGAAGACGGGATGAGGACGTGGCGAGGACGGCGGAGAACGCCAGCGTGGGCGTTGCCGTGCGACGCGGCCGCGACCCCCGCCCCGCCCCCGCGGCGCCGCCGCGCCGCGCTCCCCTCCCGAGCCCCCGTGACGGCACGCGTATCTCGGCGCGCGCGGCTAAATATAATTTGATTTAGGAACACGATTTGTGCGCGTGATAGGCACAGCGCCCGCCGCGCCCCGGTTGTGCCCCGCCGAGCTCTTGCCCCCGCCGCGCGCCAGCTGCGCGGCAGTTGTTTACCCGCGCACTTCAACCATTTCAGGCACGCTGGTATACGGATCCAAGCTCTACGGATACACCGCTCCGAAATAAACAACAAATCACATTCAGATTCATTCACATTCATCACAGGGCTTGTATTTTCACGTGGAAAATTTTGCCTATAACATTTAAACAATTTGTACTATTAATTTCCAATGTGCAAAGATATAGAAAAAATGTAGTCTCTAGTTATATTAGAGGCGCCTTGTTCGTTAGATACCTAGCGATTCGGGAAAGCAAAAACAGTTTCGATTTTGACTGTAAAATGCTAATAGGAATATTTTATTTTGTTATTTTGCCTATTTTCATCCTGTGCGTTCCGACTGAATTACCATACTCAATTCGTCATTGCTTACAATACAGCTAAGATCATGTTACAGCAACGCTAGAACGAGGAGGAGGTATTAAAGATTTTCTATTCTCGCGTTGTGTTATAGAACAGCAACTTTTTTGGTATTATTGGTTAGTAAAGCACTGTTTTACTGTGTGTCCGTATATTCTATCCTATTTTAAGTTGAAGACCGTCTTGCGGATATAGCTATTTGATTTGAATTGAATCGAATCGAATTAGAATATCTGATTTGAATTGTTTGTGAATACGCACGGTTTAAAGGCAGCGGATTGTTTAGAAAATTTAAATAGGCTTTGAGTACATGATATGGGTTACGATCGTAGAAGTTTCCGACGGTACTTTTGTGATAAATGAGTTATGTAAGGCATTTAAAATTGATACAAGCTGAGAGTTCGTTTTTAACAACGAGAAATGTGAATGTCTAATGTTTGAAATTACAAGAAAATACAAAATATCGATAGAAATGAAAATTAAAACTTATAAGTAACGTAAAACATTGTCAATTAGAGGTAGTTATGAAAACTTCTTTAAAGATTCTTTAAACACAAATGTTTAGTTTTAATAATATTAAGATACCATACATCGTTTTAAATGTAAATTTAAATTTAATGTATGTAGTCTGTTTACAGTCTTGAGGATTTTAATAGAGCTGACCGAAATTTAAGCCCCCAAAACGTAAGAATGGCTAATGATGTTTATTTCAATTACATAATATTCATACCTATAACCTATTTAAAATGTTCGGTTGTTGTCACATATTTCGTTTCTCTATTCACAACTATTTCCATACATGTTTTTGACGAAGATGAAGAAAGTGAAACATGAACGTCTGATGCTAGCAGAAACCAGTAACTGAGGGGGTTGGTTTTTTTCTCTGAAATTTCGGTTGACTTTTATGTTTCACCTGAACGTTTTTTAAAAGAAATAAAACAAGTATCATTGATTAGTAGATGCCATTAATCCTGTCAGCATGTTCGTATTTCAGCTTTGATTTCTCAACAAATATCACGCCAGAGTTCGCGCTTGCGCAAAAGGCTAAATTTTGAAACACTGTGCTAAATGGCGTCTTGGTTACACAGTCCGGACAAAACAAAATTTTTTATGTTTTCGATAAGAATTGAAGAACCCTGCCCATAAATTTAGATTACGATTATGAGAAGGAAAGTATGTTCTCCTTTGTCAGTCAATACGGAATGTCTCACGGCTTGCATATATGTGTACCATAATAGAACATGTATTATGTTCTGTTTTTCATAACGACTAAGAAAACAATACGTATATTAAGCGAGTTACTTCTTCCCAATTACTATGTTCCGAGTCAATTTGTTCCCAAAATATTGGCGATTATGATAACTATTTTGAAGGCAGACTTGCTTCACTAGCGATGAGGCTTTAGGAATCGCCACTTCTACTCAGAACTGAAGTAATCATTGTGTAGCAAGCATGGTTAAGTAGTTTGTTTTTTTTGGAACCACATATTATTGCAAGTCCAAAGAAACCTTTATTCAAGTTTTGCATTGGTTCTTGCATTACAAACCAAGAAAGAACTAAGAAAATAAGTATGTTTTGTTCATCTTTGGGTTTTTCTTATATTTTATTTTCTGTATAACTCTCCTATGAATACATTTTACATAAAACATTAAACTATCCTACATTTCACATAAAACGCGAAAAAATATTGTCTCAATACCTATTTAATACTTTAAAAGTATATCACATGCCTTCTCGATGAAACAAGTTAATGTTTTAAAAAATTAAAAAAGTCTCCTGGGAGATCAGCAGAGACATTGCTTTAATGGAGATTGAGGTCTTAGGGGAGTATGGGGCCAACGTCGTGAGCTATAACCCTTTTCTTCCTTCTCTATCTCCCTAACTAAGGAAAATGTAGCGTTTATCGCTCATAATATCACTTTCTGATTTCTTTTTGTTTTGTCGTAGCATGTAAACGTACCGTCAGGGGGGACGAGAGTGTGTCACATGGGGTGAGAATGTGACAGGCTCCATTTATTGTGATATACTGTACGCCTCCTATTGACAGGTATAAGAACTGATTCTACACACAAATACGCAAAAATTATACGTACAAATAGCTAGGATGATGATCCTGGAAAATCGTGTTATATAAGTGTTTCATTTTCTCGCCAAGATTCGTGCTGAATGTGTTGGGCATAATTAGTATGGGATTGCTATACTGCGTATTATTGATGTTTTTCAGTTTGCTATTGACATATTAACTTATCTCGACACGGTCGGCATTCTTTAAAGCCCGGCAAACAAAACCATATCAACATGACTCAATAAAGCAATCTCACTAATTATGCACAAACATTCAGCAAGACATTTGGCAGAAAAATGAATCACAATGAATCAAGCAAGTCTTTCCAGGATCATCATGCTACGTATCCGTGCAAGCTAGAAACAGCAGTTTCTTTACCTGTCAATACTTTGCGTGTATATCAAGAAGCTGGCTCATTCTCAGCCCATGTGGCACAGACTCGTCTCCGTTTGACGAACATTTCCAAGCTTCGTCTTCCCTCTCAGTATCATTTTACCGTCTTTCCTGTATCCTCTTCCCAGATCCACGATACGAGAGGAATAGAAGAGACGCTCCACGGCACTGATGTATTGTCCTCAGAGGTTATCACAACATGCATCGTTTAAAGTCTTAAAAGCATTTGGCATAACGTTGATTTCAAGTAAATAGAAGCAATTCCGAAAAATGGTGGGAGAGTGTGCTGAACATCTTGAGTCGCATTTTCCCGCTAAGGTGGCTATGGGGATCAACTGATGGGTGGTGCTACTGACTAGGAGGTCCTAAGGGTCGAGTCCTGACGGTGGCAGGATTTTCGACAGTACCTGGATAGATAGGTTGCAGTCATCTGTTCTCATTGGTAATTTTCCGTGGTTCCTCGTATCAATATGCAGCAAATGCCGAAGCAGTATCCTAACAAGCGGGCCACGGACTGCGCGCGATATTTCTTTCCTCTTCCTTGTCCTATCATCACCTTTCACTGACATACGCACTTACTCTTACGTGCACCACACTACCATGTCAATTCGGTATCTGAGAGCTTGTCCTGACTGTGGATGTGCCTCGCTGCTGGGAGATGCGTGGTTGGGAAAAGCCCTCACGCCGACCTGTAGTTCAGCCCTGGTTCTCAAGCAAGCCGAATATCGCAGTCACATCCCGGTAAAACATGCAGTATATTTACGGGACTAATGACGCGGTAAAATGAGAGGCATTTGTTCTACTAGAGCTGCCCACTAACATACTGTTGAATCGTTGGAATTAGTAAAGTTACTATTAGCAAAAAGTTCCCATTATTGTGATAACGTGGCTTGTATGGAACACACCAAGTCACATGATTACTCACGATTATTGTGGAGGAGAATATTTTCCGATATAACCCTATCGCAACGTTAAACTTTGTCTAGTGTAGAGGCTCTACAATGGGTCTGTTTCGTACACGATAGTGCTTCACTCTGCAAAATCTCTCTAAAACTCCGATTTAAACATAGAGCTCTTCAAGCTCATGAGCTGGTCACTGTCATCCAATCGCGAGCTTCGTTATGACTTAGAGTTTTGGTATTGGAGCTACTGATTGGATGAGAATGCCCCACTTCCCTTCCATCTCGTGACCTTGAAATGCCACTACATTTAATTCGGAGTAGAGTATCCCGTAAAGAGCTGGAAGCTCATTTGGGCGTCGTTGGCCCACCGAACTCGTGACCTGCGTAGACGATAGATTCGCCCTGCCGGTGTTGAGGACCTGTTCGCGGAGATCGGCCCGAAGCGGTACAGCACAGTGCTGCGCAGCGCAGCGCGGCGCGGCGCGGCGTGGCGTGGCGAGGGCAGCAGGAGAGCGGGGGTGGAGGTGGGGGCATGGGCCGTTATTGTGTCGTTCCCGCCACGGAGCCGGATGCTGCCGCATTCAAGCATTCAACCACTCTCGGTAATTAACAAGGCGATTAGGTGACTCAATAGTGGAATGAAAAAGGAGCGAGGGTTTACGATTATCTCTTGTGCCGTAATGCAGAAGAAAACACTGTGGCTTCGGGGAATGCTGTGGTTGCTGTTTGGTCTCGTGTAATGAGAGTTATTGTTGCCACTGTGTCGATGCGAAGCAATGAAAGGAGGGAAGGTGAATGGCAACATAACGTTATTTCTCGGGAGTTCTTCTTCCCCTTTCACTTCGCATTTTCTCAACACTATATAATGGCAGCGTTTCTTTTTTTAAATCTTTCTTCTTTATGGCTTTGTATACATTGCTCCATTCTTCGGTTTCGTCTTTCAGATATTTGACTTCGCTATCTTTACCATTTCATCCTCTTATTTTACTCATCTAACCCATAAGTGTTAGTGACATATATTTAACTTTTCAAATATTGTTTCGTTTCAGTGCATTCTTCATACATGTTCAAATTATGCTTTGACGTTTTATGCACAATTGCTTGGCAGCGTCCACGCGCGCCTGTTATTTATGCCTTAGTTGATTACTGAAAACAATAAGGTGGTAAAGTAAATCGGCAAGAAGCGGCTGAAGACTTTATGCTTATCAGAGTAAGAAAGTTGATTTTTTCAAAACCCAAAAGTTATGATGAATGCTGCTGGGTGAGGGCAAGGGTGAATAAGATACGAAAAATAAGTTTTCTTCTTTGGATTGTGCGTCTGGGAGGTAGTTAAATAGTTGCGGTTGTTTTCTTCTTGAATTTTTAGTTGCAAACTCTACCGTCTGCCTACTTACGTCCCGTTGGTGAAAGAATGGCACATCGTGGTATTTGACAATAAATAATAATTTGCGTGTTTGATATGCTATTTCGCATTGGCTAGAGAGAAAAAATTGGTTTCATTTCTTTTCACAATACATCTTCCATTACGTAAGCTTTTTCTACCTTGCAGTTATCAGTATTCCGAGCACTGCTAGACGAAATAAACCGATGCTGGTTATGGTTAGGATAAGTGAATATGAAATATTTCATTTGTCAAGAACCTAGAAAAACATCCCAAAATTTTTACCAAAAGTAGCAAGCACCCAGCGCACGGGCAGCAAATAAAATTCGTTAGTATAAAGCTACAATAAATTAACAATTTTGACAAAAACAGTCTTCACAAATACTGCAAAAAGTTCCAGTTCCATATGTGGATAGCACACGTGGATAGCAAACATTAATCATGAGCAGCCTGTTTTTGGATCCTTGTAGTCGCATAACGATTGCTGTGTCAGTGACCTACTCAGTTTGAGACTTCAGTCTGAACGCGCAGTACAAGGGTAGAAGGTGTGGCACACATCTACACTAATATTTGAGTTTTCTGTGAAAATCGAAACTACTTATTTGTTTTTCGATTTTTCCAATTTCCAGGATATCTAACGATATCGTAGACATCTATCACATGGAGGAGGTGGCATACTTTCAATTTTTGCGCGCATTGGAAATTAGTAATATTCATTTAAAAAAATTAACTCTTTTACATTTTGATGTCGTTTGATTTTAGAGCCCAAGATCGAACGAAGAAGAACACAAATTGCTGCTCATTAATCTCTTGTTTTGTTTTCATAGTTGTTGATTATTTTAGTAAGCATTGAAATAATAAATTGTTCTCATATCCAATATCTGCTAAAAGTGTACACATTTACTACTTGCGATTAGGAAATTACTTTTTGGATAATTTAGCAATTGCAACATTATTTCTATTTTTTTATGACCCTTGTGATATTGTTTTTATGGAACAGTATTTGAGGCACACAAAAAATCCATAAAGTACTGTTAATAAATTGAGTTTGATTCTTCATAACAAAATATCATTCCTAGACGTGTTTCAACAAGTCCTCATTCTTACTTTTTTGTCTTTTAGACCTAGTTTAAATTTGTGATGTTTTAGCAACCATTTGCCCCAACCTTATTTCACTCACAAATGTGTTTAATGCTCTGTGTACACAACAACGCTCTGTGTATATTTCTAAAAACCCCTCTCAGTAAAAAATAATTCAAATAGTAGAGTCACAACAGATGGAACACTCATAAAACGTTCTCAAGTTATGACCTACATCTAGTAATCTTTAAAGCCACACTGGCATTATTGGTTTCGTCACTTCATTTTCTAAATTTCTCAACATTGTTACTTCTTGTTGATCTGCTTCGCAGTGTGAAACAGTTGTTTTACTTCGATTTTTCTATCGTGGCCGAAGACATTAGGTCAATGTTACACGTCCTGACATAAAATGATCTTTTAAATTAATTCGCCTACGTCCTTTTCAACGGGGCTCGTGGCCTCAGAAATGCGCTTAACACAGTTAAAAATATTCATTTTGTAAGGCAAGAAGTGTAACAATGACCTAATGTTATCGACCACTACAGAAAAATCGAAGTGTATCCTCAAGGCCTCACGCCTCCTCTCCCGCTCGAATTTACTATTGGTAGTGTCCGGCTCGCACGGGCGAGCGGCTGGTAGGGCGCGATGTGTACAGTGCCGCCACGGCGTAGCGGCGGCAGACGCCTGGCCGGGCGCGCGGGCGGCGGCG
>BOPP01000039.1:5682746-5693152 GCA_017312745.1 Gryllus bimaculatus | reverse complement strand
CGCTCCTTTGTTTGTTTGTTTGTGCCTCGAAGCAGGCGGCCGCGTCGAGTGCAGCTTCCTCTGCAGCTCCACAGATGTCGCCCGCTGCGTCGTCACGGCCGCTCGCCGCCGCCACCGCCACCGCCGCCCGCCCGCTCGCACACCCACCGAATGAATGAAGGACTGTCGAGAAGTCGGCTTCGCTGATCGCAATTGAGGCGAGCAGGGTTCGTGACAGGGTTGACCTTGTGGGATCAGTCACATAACTCGCGTAAACGATCTGTCATATGGCGGCAGCGATTCAATGCGGTGCCATTACAAGACGCAGTTACGTTTTGAAGTGCTTTTGCTTGGAATCATGGCAAATCGTGTATCGGAATATAGATGATGAGTATTCTGAGTAGTACATTACCTTTTCAAGATAAGAAAGTAATCGACCAAAAAAGTATCTATAATTGTTGGCCTGTTGTGAAGAAAGGAAAAGTGGATTATGAAATGTTCTTATTGTGAAATTATATTTTCCTTTGTCGACTGGATTCTTTGTGATGTTTACTCCACAGTGAAATTGAAAGCTGCCTCAGCAACAATACAATACTGCAAAAACGATCAGAAGAATCGTGGCCAGTGTGCGTGAATGGAAGCAATTACACGATCGTAATTAACGGATACTAAAAATATATTAAGCGATTTAGCGAGTTCCTCAAGGGACTATCAGACTGGAATCTGTGAATCAATACGAAGTGCTAATTAGCAAGCAAAAACCTGTTTCATTTAAGCAGCCTCGCTCTTGAATGAGGTGCAAACCGATGGAAGGGCGCGAGAGGTCGGCGATTTCGCTTTGATGTATTTTGAGTTAAGTAACCGCGACTGTCTCGTAGCCATTCCAGACATGACTGAATGCTTTACACGAACAATCCAATGATACTAAAACGCTGATTTAAAGGTCGGAACATCGCTTTTCTCATAGTTTCCTCCGGACGTTAAACTCTGGTCTATTTAGGTATGCAACTATTGATTACTGTATTATAGAAAATAAAATCATGCAAACCCTACATTAAATGTTACGTGTATAGCGATTTGAGAGACTACAGATGTAAATTATCTTAATCGTGATCAAAAATGAATAATATTTATTTCAACAATATTATTACCGCATCCATAAAATTGTTTATTGCATTTGCATGCACGATGAACCTGCTTGAGATTCCTAAGATAAAATTCGTAAATCACATAATGAAAATAAAAAAAAAATTCTGCTTGGTTTTCCACTGCACTGTTTACTCGTATATGGGTTATTTTGATGTCTGAAATCTGCAGATTTTGCCCGAACTCTTTCAGTTAGTCATAATTTTTTTTCTGTGTGTTATTTCAGGCGCGGATCCACGGGGAGGGAAATGAGGAAAATTTCCTCTCCCAAAATTGTTTACTTACTATTAATATTAACTTGTCACTACACTTCCAAGAAAAAAATATTTTGGTATAAATGTTATAATTAATAAAATTGTATCGCAACATGAACTGAGTTTAGCCTGCGTCATTCTACATAATCTGTAATATGACACATTCGACCCAAACATTTTGAATACAAAAATTTACCCTCTCAAAAATCGTCTCTGGATCCGTTCCCAATTATTTATTTGATGTAATCCAGAGCACCGGCATTTTTCTTGTGTCAAAATTGTGGACAATACCGTCCTGTAATAGTTTTATCCATTGGTTTGTTATGAAATTTAAAATAATACAAGTATGAATAAAAATTACTGTTGATAGCGCAAATTTCTTTCATGCGCTTTTGTGTTTTGAGCTGAGAGTCTCGAAAACGTCCTAAAGACAGGCAGTAAACTGCGCTCAATGACGGTTACACGCGTAGAAATCTTGCAGACCACCGCTATGAATATCTTAAAAGAATCATGTCTTGGGGCTGAGGATCGAAAACTTTTTTAGACTCTGCCTCCTACTTGACTGAAAATCATGATCCAACGAGAGTTTCCACGAGAGTTTAAAACATTATATATGCTATCCACTTGGTATTTGATTTCTTTTTCGCCAAAGAACAGTAAAATACGTATGACGATTAGGGGAGAAGTACAAATCTGTGTACGTTTTCTTGAGTTCCGGAAACTCTTCCCCAACCTTTAAGCATAAATAGTTGAATAATGTTAGTTTACAGGCACAGTTTAAAATTCATCTTAAAATCTCTAGTAAACATATTTCAGAAATTATTAATCTATCTTAATTTTTGTATTTTATGTGACATAATCCTTTAATGGAAATTACAATGAGTTTCCCGAAATAACCTTCCATCGCGCATTCGTTTTTAGAAAATAAATGTATATTAAGAACATTTGTGTTTGAAAAGCACACCCTAAAAGAATATCTGTCTGAAACACCGTTTTGCTGAATGTCCAACGATGACAAAAAACTCACCAATGCGGTCAGTAAGACTTACGTAATTAAAGTTGTTTCAGAGAATGCATAAAGTTTGGAGGCTCAACAAGTATTAACTATAGACTCGTAAAACGTGTATCTAAGACTTATTATACGTGCATAAGGGTTGTCTCTAAAGGAATATATTGATTTCCCTCAGTGATAAAAAGATTGATCTAGGTAGAATTCAAATCAGAAATCAGACAGTTTTCTCAAATGCGTCTTCTGTTGAAAAAGTCAAAGAATGGAGTCACTTTTCGTTCCTCTATCCAAACATATGGACAGGATAATTTAACATCCAATCACTACCATGTTTCGTATTCTTGTGTCCGGATGTAAAGATACATAATTCCTTGACAACCTAGACAGGAAGGAGTTTTCGAAATGCAAAGTATTCAAAATCTGGTTCCTTCAGACAAGACAATGTCTTAATATCATGAATCGTTATCGAATAGAACTCGAAATAAATAATTAAATAAATAAATACATCAAAGCAACCGGCCTTGTACTACCTCCCATCACAATAGCTCTGGAAAGCATTGGCTAGTACCACTCAACCACATTTTTTAGTTTCCCAAACTTTTGTAGCTTACGTTAATTTTTCAAGTAGCAAATAATTGTAATGATGCGTTAATATTGAACTACCACCGGGGATTAATAAAATAACCTTCAAGTAAAAAGAAATTATATTTCATGGGAAGTGTCGAATTATAGAAATGATTAAGAAAGTACATGTAAATATGGACTTAAATTTCCCTTTATAACACTATCATTTGGATTCATAGTGGTAACAATATTTACTCATGGTATTTACTTCAGGAAAATGAATGTCATTTTGAACAGAAGATTTCTCTCAGGTGTTACAGGTGTTATCGACCACGATCCAAAGCAAAATGTTTTTCTTGCCATGCTTCACAGTCTTCAGTCACTAATCTCTATAATGTCTCGCCATCTCACACGCCCACTTCCTCCGAAAAGTACACTCCCAGCCACCGAGCAAATTGCTCGACCCATCACGTCCCCTCAAGGGATCTTCGGCCATGGCCCGCGACCCTTTCCCAACCTGAGAAAAATCTGCGAAGTCACTTCCAGACGCGCACCCGGTCACCGAATTGTACATTTTCGGAAAGCAAATTAAGATCCGCCGATACACCGCGTCGCTCACGTTCCATTTCGGCGGAGGCGCGGCGGAGGGGAGGCAGGCGCCGCGGCGCGCACCCTATAAAGCGTTCACGCTACCGGCCCATTAATAAATCGCGTGGGTAAATAGGGAGCAAACTTTCACGCCGCAGCCCAATTTCACCGGGGCACCGCCATCGGCCGCTCGAGGTGGCAGGAAGGAGGGTCGAACGCGGCGGGGGCGTGCCCCGTCCTCGCAGTCCTCGCCTCGGAGGAGGAGGAGGACGGGAAAGGTGGTGCGTCCGGGGAGGACTTACGCGCACCTGCGCTCGTCCTCTTATCTGCCTTCACACGCACTTGGCCGGCACCTGCTGGTCGCGAGACGGGGCGGCGCGGGGTTGCCGCGGGCGGCCGGCGGCGTCGCTGCCGGGTTGCGGCTGCTGCGGAGAGGAGACCGCCCGCTTATCGCGGACATCTGACGTGATAATTGAGGAATAAGCGCGAAGCCCGCAGCTGGCCCGGCGCATCCCGGGGCTATGGCCCCCTGGGTACGTGCTCGCGGTGTACGTGGCCCCGTGGCCGTCTTCGGGGAAAGCGCAACCCGCGGGTTGGTGGCGCCGGCGTCTCGTCTCGTCGCGTCTCATCGTGTCTCGTCGTGTCTCGTCACGTGGCGCGTTTTGTCACGTGGCGCGCCAGGAAGGAAATGGAGGCGACATTGGGCGTCGTCGTACGGCAGTGACGTCAAGGCGACCGACTAGTGGCAGTGGCACATCTCGCGCAACTAGGCATGCCAAGTGCTTATCTGCGCAACTATGTACCGACAACGCCGTCTTGTGGCAGTGGTGTCAAGGTTGCACTAATGGCAGAGGCACTCTTCGCACCACCCTACCGGCAAAAGCTTCTCAGGGCATAAATTGATGTCACAGAAGTACCTCTGACCGGGAGGACCTAGGGCTCTAGTCTCGCAGGATTTTTGACTTTAGCCTCACGAATAGGTCCAATTCAGCATCTATCTGGAGGAGAGTTTTAGAGACCGGCTGCTCTGATCGGTAGTTTTCTGTGGTTTCTCCGATCAACACCAGGCGAATGCCGGAGTAGTACCCTAACAACAGGGACCGCGCGCGATTTTTCCTTTCACATCCTTGACCTATCCTACCCCTTACTTACATACACTTATACTCACATACACCACACTACCACACTTGTTGGGAAACCAGTCGGGAACTTAGAGCCTGTACCGGCTGCGGCGGTGTCCCGCTTGTGGGAGATACCTGGTGGGGGAACCATCCAAGTCGACGTAGGTCGACGCCGACTCTCACCAGCGGCGGAAGAATCACCTTCCACTCCCGCGACAAAACGTGCGGGACTAATGACCTTAGTAGTTCACTCGCCCGGAATCACTAATCTATAAATCCATCGTGGCATATTACGAGTTTGTCAGCGAAACTATACATCGGCAGCGTCTCTGCGAGTTCTTTTAGCACATGCTGCGGTACGTCATGGGACCTTTTCTGAAGCAATCATCTTGCGAGAATTTGATTACGTTGCACAACTACGGTTCAGTGTTGGCTCTCATTTGAATCATAAAAATTGCTCGGGAAGCCCGCAGATATCTAAGAACTTTCGTTTTTATTTCAGAGGCCGATAGTTCATTTCAAACTGATATTGGTGGGTTCCGTCAACTATGGAATATATTATATTGTCTAAAGAGGATTATACTCCTCGACGTTCTGTTTGTACACATACATGTCTTGAATGTCTTCTCGATATCTTTTCATGTTTTTTTTACTCACGTAATAAAAAATAAATATAGCACAATGTGGTCTCCCTATCTAGTCTAGACAATATTTTCGGGTTTAAAATATGATGTAATAAACAGCAAGTGCAAATTGCTGAAAAAGGAGAAATAACCAAAATTTCTATATTCACATTGACTCTTAATTAGTTAATATATTTATATTAACTCATAATTAAATATTATATATCACTGTTATTAACCCTGGCGACATATCTTATTGGTCAGCGTGCTCGCCTTCCATGACGCGACGCCAGGTTCGATTCCTGATCAGGCAAGATTATAGTGGGTGTTTTCTTTACAATGTCCCAGTATATGTTGCAGTGTAACTATCAGACAATACACTTCTCTGGTTGAAAAGGCCGTTTACGGTGTTGTGATGTCTTCGCGCCAACCGCATGTACCCCCTTAACCCATGGCCGCGAGGCCGGGACGTCGCTGGTAGTCCATGGCCTGTACGACGGGCCAACGCGTCTAGTACAACCAAACGAACGTTGATATTTAATTTTATCTTTTTCTTGCTTCAATGGCATTTCAGCAACAAAATACTAAAGCACAAACCAATAAAAATATTTGAACAGCAAACTTTTTCGTTTATTTTGATGCAATTATTTCGACTTTGCGCCAGTCCATAAGGGTACCAAGGGTATACACACCAAGAATAGTTTTTTTCAACAATGTAATTTTAAATATTTTAAAAGAGTTCATAAAACATAGGATTCTACAGAAGGTGGAATTCTCGGTGTCAAAATTTTTTATCTAGAGGAAAAGGGTATTTGGTCGAATAATTACCAATCATTTTTTAACAATAATGCGATTTGCTTACAACTGCCTCTGACAGATCATCAGGGTTTCATCCAATCGGGAGCTAACATGTCACAACAGGGACGTCCTTATGGTGAAATTGAACCTTCCGATTGGATAACACCGTAACAGCTGATTCACGTCAGAGGCAGCTCTAAATAAGCTTACAAATCTATCATGTAGACGTGAAGAAAACTAATTTGACTATTTCATTGTTACGTCGTCTAAGTGGACAGATCATCTTTGTCCTTTTAGATGCTGCTTCACATTCGTCTTCATGGAATGACACGATGCAGACAAAATCATTGCATCATAACTTACGTACTTAGAATACAGAAGAGCAGTGCTTGATTTATAAACTTTTAGTTTCCGGAACACGGACCTAAAATAATTATTAATTTAATAGAAATAGTTATATAATTATAATATAATTTAATAATTATTCCCGAGGTACCGGAATGCGCCGTTGCGTCGTTGCGTCCGTTGCAATCGTATTCTAAAACTGTTTCCATGAAATTTACTATTTGTTAGCACAGTTACGGGGAATTCAACATCGTCTTTTTGAGTTCCTGGACCCCCTGAATAATCTGAAAAGACTGATAATGTCTTTCTAAAAATGAAAAATTAAGACAAATATTCATTGTAGTATTTCAGTAGTATCATGTCCCAAAACCGTAGTTTTCATGACAGTTTGACAAGATTCATGTTCAATATTTACATACAAACCCAGATAAATGGACGAAAGGAGCAATAAAGTATCAGTAGCCGGGAAGTTGGAGTTATATTCTGATTCTTATACCTCTGTATAAGAATCAGAATATAAGTAAAAGGGGATCTCACGACGTATTTTGTTGTAGTACGCGAGGCAAATACTTTCGCCGTTTCCAACGTTATACCTATAAATCTTCTTGCCTATCTGCATCTCATCTAGCGCATGGCCCCACACCGTACTTTCTGTGCACCCCCTTAACACACTGATTTTACCAGTGGCAGTTGCAGCATACAATGAGAAATGACCTGCCATGGAAAAATTAATTGGGTTAGGGGAGGAACTTCGGTTGTCTACCTGACCCTCTGCAGTTAATTTCATGCACTAGGTATCTGAATGATATCATGAGAATACTAAAGTAAGATAAATTCGAAAAGTCAGATATTCCTTTTCCTGACTTGTCAAAAAGATTGAAAGGTTTTTGCAACGAAAGATGCCAGGTTTAGAAATCTAAAGAAGATGAAAACAAGATGCCATTTATATATATTTTAGAGAACGCATCAATTGCACTATTCAAAGATGAAGTTTTAAGGAAAGTCTAAATAGTTAGCTCTTGAATATAATTTTTTCCCAAAACAACGTATTATAATATACCGCATAATTTCATTCGAGCTCCCATTAGTTACACTAATTCTCAACATTTTAATGTAAGAAAAAAACGGAGGAGGGTTTCGCAACAAAATATTTAGTAAATCGCACACTCATTCTAATTTAAATTCGAGGATAGGTATCAATAATTTTGTAAATTATATTCTGTGATATTATTAATTATAAAACTAAGGTGCTTTCTAATTATTTTAGTTGATATGAATTGCAATTTAAACATTCAAAATAAGAACATAAAAGATGTTTGGTAGATTTTAATATATTTGAATGTTTCTAGAAATGAAACAAACATTGGAATGGAAAGTGTGGTATAGTTTTTAGAGTACTCATGAACAAAAATTGGGAAACGAATTTCTGAGGTGCATGTCAAAGATCTGATAGGCATTCAATAAATGAAAGTGAAAAGAAAGTGTACTGTAAGAATAAGAGCGAAAGACAAAAAAAGTGAATTATTTAGGAACAATTCTAAATGCTTTGAATGCATTCTTTAGCAAAATAACGATTCTCGACAGACACAAAAGGTACCTCTATACACATTATTTTAACCGCATTGTGCGCTCCCTTCCTTAAATGAACACCGCAAAACTTGCGATGCGTTTGCGTGAGCGCGGGTCCATTGGCACGCAATAAAGTGCCGAGCGAACGTCGTACTTCCAGAAGCATCTTCGACGGCGGCGGTGGCTGCGGCGGCTGCGGCCACGGTGCTTCGCCATCTTTCTGGTCCATCGGCTTCGCCGCCGCTGCGAACCTCGTCACTCCGAAATTTACGAGTCCAAGGTCGGTCGGAGGGAGCACGCGGCGCCGCGCCGGGGAAACCGCGGAGCACCACGCGGCGGCGGCGGCGGCGGCGGCGGCGGCGGCGCCCTCCGCGCTTTCTCTCCTTTACGTAATGGCGCGGGGCGGCGCGCCGGCGGAGTTGGCGGAGGAGACGGACACGGAGGTGCAGGAGACGGAGGAAGAGGTGGTTGACGCCTCGGAAGCAGAGAGGTAGAAGTTTGGCGACTCGTAGGTACAGATGGATATCATTGATTGGTTGATAGACTAGTGATTCCGGGAGCGTCAACTTCGAAGGTCACCGTTCGTGTAGTGCATGTTTTCGTCGCCGGAGGTGGCGGTGACCTTCCCCCGCTGGCTGCGAGATTCGGCGTCGACCTACGTCGATTAGCGGGGATTTCCCTCAATCAGGTATCTCCCACCTGCGGGGAAGCCGGGACAACCTCGGAACTTCCGAGCGGTCACCCGGCATGCGTGTTACTGTAGTTGTGTAAGTGTATGTATAGGGGTGAGGATAGGACAAAGAAGGGGAAAGAAAGATCGCGCGAGTGTTGATCGATGAAACAACGGAGAACTAGCAATCAGAGCAACAACTGAATTCGACCTAGCTATCTAGCTAGTGTCGAAAATCTTGCAACCGTCGGGTCGTGAACCTGGGACCTCCCGGTAAGAGGCACTGCAGTAACGAGCTGATGCCCTCAGCCACATCTTCCGGTGGTAGAGATGGAGGTTCGCGACTTGGAAGTACATATGGAAACGGATGACTACTCGGAGATGGTGATGGAGGTTGCGGTTGCCAACTTGGAATAGAAATGGAGAACAGGAAGTTGACAATTTGGAGATAGAGATGGAGGAGAGGCGGTTGTCTATTTTGATGCAGAGATGGAGGTGAAGAAATTGACAACTGGGAAGTAGAGGTGAAGTTTGATGACTCAGTGGTGGAGATGGGAGAAAAGGTTGACAACTTGGAGGTAGAGACAGAGGAGGAGTTTCACGATTCGAAAGTACAGACGAAAGAAGATTTTGACAACTTGGAAATAGAGGTGGAGGAGGAGGTTGAGGATTCGAAAGTAGAAATGGAAGAGGAGGTTGATATCTCAGGGACAAAAGTAGGAGGAGGAGTTTGACCTGGAAGTAGAGATGGAAGAAAGGTTGCCAACTTGGAGGCAGAGATGGAGGAGAAGGTGCAGGTTGAAGCAGAGAGAGACAAGGGGAAGAACACCAATGGAGAGGAGAAGCAGGAGAAAGAGAGAGTGGAGATGTGAGAAACGGGGCAAAGGAGAGATGTATGAAGAGGAGAGAGAGACAGAGTGAGAGAGAGAGAGCGAGAGAGAGAGGGGGGGAGAATAATGAAATTGGATGAGAAAGCAACGAATGTGGTAGAAATAGAACATGCGATGGCATCAATACACTTTATGGAAAGGTAGCAGTTTGATTGCGTAAGTGGATAGACGTAATGTTAATTAAAATAACGGATCCAAACTGTTGGTAAATAATATGGTTACAGAAGTAGGCAAAACTAGCAGAAAATTAATGTTAAGTGATGAAGATGTCACGGATGTAAATATGACGCCCAGAATTCTGCTTTTTAATTGCAAATATACCACTCAGTTAGTTTACTTGTAACAATTTTATTGTTCATAATAAAAATGAACATATCTTAGTTTCTTTTATGATTGGAAATGCATACGAGTCTTGAGACTCAATCGTAAAGTGTCGCCTTTCTTACATTTACACCTACAGGCACTACACTACCACACATGTTTGGCACATAGCGCTTGTCCCGACTGGGGCGGTGCCCAATGAGGGAGACTCCTGAAAAAAGAAATCCTCGCAAGCCGATGTGTAGGTCGGCGCCTAATCTCATCATCCAGCGGAATACCGCTACCCCAGCAATACTACATTCACTACACTAACAGGACTAATGAATAAAGTAAATGAGGTAGTCAGGAAAAATCAATCAATCACATCCGTCATCCGTCGTCCGCCGTCCGTCATCCGCCGTCCGCCGTCCGTCATCCGTCATCCGCCGTCCGTTGTCCGTTGTCCGTTGTCCGTTGTTCGTTGTCCGTCGTCCGTCGTCCGTCGTCCGTCGTCCGTCGTCCGTCGTCCGTCGTCCGTCGTCCGTCGTCC
>BOPP01000039.1:5649520-5670511 GCA_017312745.1 Gryllus bimaculatus | reverse complement strand
GCACGCGGCGAGGGCGGCGGCGAGCCGGGGGCGGGACGGGGGAGCGGGGTGTGCGTGTTGGCTGTGAGTACTTGGTACTTGTGGGGCTCTTCCGTGTTTTGGCAGCAGTGCAGGTGTCCTGGATCCAGCTCGATATGTTTGACCGCCGTCTCCAATAGCCAACGGTCATCGGGCCCTGGTTACGAAGACTCCCCTGAATGATTGCGGGTCTACGTCGGGATAGAATGAGCAGTTAATACCAACGTCGTGGCGCACTTCCGTTAGGGCATAATTGGTAAAACATCTGCATAATGCCGTTTCTTAAATTTGTATGATGTCAATATATCAATAATAACGAATTATGAATTATTAATTCATAACAGATAATTGATTCTCATACGCGTTTTCTGAGGTGTTTAGTAGTTTTGAGCTTAAAAAATGAAACATATCATACTGACTTCAATTATAGTTAGAAAAAAGCCTGCATAATTTTTCAAAATATTCTTCTTCTTTCTTCGGGTGGAACTAAAACATTACTAACGTTAATTGGATTCTGCTTGAGAAGCCTAAACTATAAAAGTATAAGTGATATTATTAAAAAAATTGAAAATTGTTCAGAAATAAAAGCTATAGATCTGTGGAACTTTGTGGAAAGTGTAGATACGAAAGTAAAATATATTGACAATTGTGTAAGCGCTTCAGGGCGCGTAGTAGTAGATATTAACAGAAGATCGTTGGGAAAAGAAATGTGTGGCTTTCTCCACGCTGCAATCCCTTCAGTTCCATCCCATTAATTTCTGATGCACCAATACTTTTCTGAAAATAAGTATGCGAAAAATTTAAAATTTCACACCGACATAATGGAATAAAAGTTGAGTAATAGATACATCATTATCTCTCAGGACGATGCCGAAAATAGAAAATGTATTCATTTTTATTGCACTGATTTCTGTGTTTGAAGGGAAGGGTAAAATGTACGGCGTTCATTAGTTTTTGCAATAATTATGAACCGTAATTTATTGCTATCTTTATTGCCACCACATACACACTAAAGAGGATCAGAAAGTATAATAGAATGGCTTCGAAAGAAAAACAAGTGTTTGACAGTACGGGCAAACATTAGTTGATGAATGCTGAAATGGTGAACGGCCTCTTTCTGTAAGGCCGGTATGCAATAATAGGAATAATTACGTACACACGTTACATTCGAACCACCAGTGAAGATCAGCGAGGAAGAGAAAGAAGTGACAATTTATGCCCAAATGAGTACCTTTTCTCCACATCATTATATGTAATTAGAATATTACACAAAGAGTTTCTGTCACAGTATAAAATATGATTTCCACACCACTAATGCTAACTGCTTGGCTTCTTAATTTGATGATTGAAAACGACTCTAAAATGTCGCTAGACGAACATTCTTGAATAAAAATCCCAGGATGTGTTCTAACAAATGCAGTTTTTATTAATATAATAAAATATTACCCCAGAGTTGGGTAAAAAATTAAAAACCCATTAACTGGTACCTACTAACCCCGGTATTCCCTAACTATTTCTGAAAAGCCATAACATTTGCAATAATGTTTATTTATTCATCATGTTTGTTTATATGAAACGCTCTATAGTAAAGATAATACAATTACTCTTACCGCAAACGCCATTGCAGCTAAATCGAATATCCTTTAATCAGAATACAAGAAGTAATAGAAAGCGAAGGAGGGGTCTGATGTGTGTATATTATATACATATATATATATATATATATATATATATATATATATATATATATATATATACATTACTTGTACACGACACAAACACTACAGGATAAGATACTTTCGGTTGCATCATTAGGTGTTGCAAATACCTATTACAGCATTTCATTGGTTCTTAACAAGCGGAAGAGTCAGTACGAGGCGCATACTTTTACTACACGCCAAGCACTTGCTTTAATAAGCGTCTCGTTGGTGTTTTCAACATGTTACACACTACAAACCCCTTTCTTACTTTAAGCTCTTCCTACTTTTACATTCGTTGTCTTTAACCATGTTGAGGATGACTCACGGACGTCCCTAGCATCGCTGGTAATTCAGTCGATCGAATATGGAAGAAGCTGCAATGGTGTGCATACGTAATAAGGAGAAACCGAAGCTATGGAGGAAAACACGTGCTGCAGATAAAGCCGAAAGAAAAAGTGAAGAACAAGTTGATAATTGCATTATTGGAACAAATGAACGTTAGAGGGAGAAAAAATAGTTAAATGACTTATAAAACTTGAAAAGAGATGCAGAAATTGAAAAGGTAGATATCAAATCACACCAACTCAGAAAATCCTTTTTTTTTGTCCTCAGGAGAAGCATTTTATATCTTTGAATAATTATTTATGAAACTATATACCACCAGTTTTTTACTCCATTCAAAGATAAAATAATATTAGCATTGTAAAATAGTAAGTAATAAGTACGTCATACTGACTTTGAAAAAATGCTTTGTTGATAATAAAATGTATGAGGAGAGAATAATTTCTGATTTCTGTCCTCATTACAACATAAACAAAGTAGACTTACTACATAATATGAACATTATTTTACAGAAGGGATCTTTCTCGTCCCAATGTACTTCATTGTTCTTAGCTTCAGATTCAAAGTAGTCCAGTGCTTTGTCATAAAGAAAAGACAAGAGTAACAAAATAAAATTAATTGAAAGTGTCCGGAAAAAATATTGTTTGATAAAGGATTTAAATTATTAATAAATTACCTCTAGATACTAAAATTGCGATAAAATTTTATAAAATTAAAAGAAAAATTATAAAATATTAAATTGTGTAAATATTTAATGGTAATACACTTATAGATGAAAACAAGTTTAAATGTATTTGATGTAACACAAAGAGTCAAGAAGGCTAAATAAATGAAATATGTCTCACTAACTACAAAAATTTTTGCCCTTAGTAGTGAGTTTCACGTATTTTAAGAGTTTTTCCGCATTCTTCTTATTTAACTCTCTTATCTTGATCTTCTCCTCAATGACGGGGACGAATATAGCAACATCTCCAGGAAGCAACTTATATCTTCATAATAATACTTATATGTACTGCTATGAATTCATAATAACTCAATGCTTTCGATACTCATTCGACGTATGTGGTTGTGTAATGCGTGTAGGTGTGTGTCTAATGGGAGAGGAGTGAATAAGGACGAGAAACGAAAAACCGTGCGAGACCCGGGATCTTTTTGTTTGAGGTAGGTCTCCGGCATTCTCCAGGCCTGCATTAGAGAAACTCCGAAAACTACCGATCAGAACAACATCCCACTAATATTCTCCTGCAGATAATGGTAGAATCCGATTCAGCTTCTGTGTAGCTAGTATAAAAAATCCGCCGACGTCGAAAGTCGAACCAAAGGATATCCCGTCAACGATGCGGCAGAGCTAACGGTGCCACCACAGGGCGACCGCAGACAGCCCAGTGTGGAGAAGGACCATCTATGTTTAATAGTAGACAATCAGTGGCTGCACGCTACAAAGCGCACGTTCTGTGCTACGCAAGGTGAGTTACTCCGATCTTGCACGCCGAATACCACGTGACGACGTGATGATAATGACGACTCCAAAATCAATATCGTTTAGTAACCTATCATAAGAACTGACGAAATAGCCTAAAAATAATGAAGGTGTAGCAACCAAAAATTCTACCCAACTCTAAGCAAGATTAGGTCCGCGTTCGGAAGCGGGATACGATACTTCAGATCAGTTGGCCGACAGGGCCTCCCTTCGATGCCGGCGATCCTCCTTCAACTTTCCAACTGTTCCTCTCTGTCCCCCGTCCTCCTCGCTATGTCCCTCCCTCTTTCTATCTTTCTGTGTTCCTCCTTCTCTCTATGTCCTTCCATCTCTTTATGTCCCTCCATCTCTCTATTCCCCATCCTCTCCCCGTCCCTCCCACTCAATTTACCTCACTCTCTCTATCCCTCTTTCTCTTTATATATTGTCCCTCTTTGTTTATCTCCCTCCCTCTCTCTATCTCTCTCCCTTCCTCCCTCTCTGTACCTCCCCCTCTCTCTACCACCCCCTCTATCTCCCGCTCCTGCTTCCGCAAACCCAAGGGAAAGCTACGAATTCACAAATGAAAGCCTGGGTCTAGCGAACATGAATTAAAATTGACAGAAATGCAATAAAAGAGATTCAGAGGAACGAAGAACATGCAAACAGATAGATCCGTCAACTTCACTGCTACTACTTCACCAGGTACAATCAGGTTTCTAACGCTCGTTCTAATGTATGAAACAAGCGCGTGAGTTATCAACAACGATTCGCTTTTAACGATAACACTTGCAACTATAAGTCATTTAAATGGTCATTCCATAGCTTTGTAACAGTTCATGAATATTCCAGTGGCAAATGCTCATTAATGGAGACGCTATTGGAACATGTTCGACATCGTCTGGAAAAGCCGAACGAAGTGGTTCAGATAATTGCGGCGACAACGTCACCGCACAGATCCAAAGGCCGCGTTTTCGATCCTCGGTTAATTCATGGGTGTCACTTTGAGACTGAGTCATGGCACGCCTGCAAAATATAGTAAGTCCATAGCGAGTTCTGTGAAACTTCATCGCCAATGTTTCTTGTAGAATATGGCATGAAGAACAAGCGTAAAAAAATGACAAAAAATTGAGATCTTAAAAACAATTAGCTGGCAACCCATTATACGGCAATTCTTCAGATTTCCAAACAAGGTGGCCTCGTGTTCGGTAACGGATTACGCTACGTGTGGTCAGCCGGTCGGCACGGCCGTCCGCGGCGGAAACTCGGCATAAAGGTTAATGCCAAGTCTTCCAACACCGGTGCCCTAGTTCGATCGTCAGTCAATCCATGTGGAATAGGATCCCTCGGTAGGTTTTCCACCAAATATTTCTCTATATTTTCATCATCATTCCCATTATATCTATTACATACCCATTAGATCATAACTCTTATTCCTCAATGAAGGGCCTCTAGACCTAAGTAAAAATAAATTAACGGCCATCCACTCTCCAGCACCGGGCCGGACGAGTTTAGCTTACAGCCAGGATTAATCGCTGTCTCGGCAGCGATTCTCACCGGGAGTCCCGACAGTGGCAGATTTTCGACTCTAGCCACATAGCTAGGTCGAATTGAGTCGCTGCGTGGAGGAGAATTCAAGGAGCCGGCTGCTCTTATTAATACTTTCCTTGGATTCTCTGATCAATGCCGGCCGAAGCAGTACCCTAACAAAAGGAACACACCCGATCTTTCCTCCCTCCTCCGTGACCTATGTTCTCCCCTTACATACACTTACACTTACATGCACTACACGACCACACATGTCGGGACCTCCGTTGTCCCGGTTGAGGCGGTGCCCCGCTTTGGGAGATTCCTGGATGGAAAAATACCCGCAACCACCAAGGTGTAGGTCCACGCCGTATCTCATCATCCACCTGGGGGGGGGGGAAGTTCGTCTCCTCCAGCGAAAAAAAATTTACGACAATAATGGAACTAACGACCATAGCAGTTGACATGCCCGGAAACGACAACGAATCCAGCAACGGCGACTCCCCTTCAACATCCCAACGTCTTCGACGTACCCGCTGCGCCACCACGCGAAGGCTGCGCGCCAGCGAGCGCGCGCGGGCGCTACGTGCCATTCGTGGAAAGGCGGCGTTCTCGGAACCGCAGCCGGCGCGCCGCGACCGCGCGCCGCCGCCGTCGCAAGACGCACACACGAGGAAAAGGTGGAAGAGGAGGAGGAGGAGGCTGCTGCGCCATCTGCAAGTCTAATGGGCGGCGTTGCGCGCACGCAGTCCGTCCGCCGCAGCCGCCGCCGCCGCCGCTGAAGCCGCGGCGGAGACCCGGCACGCACGCACGCACGAGACGCCGCGCACGGAACGGAGATTCCCACACCTGGGTGCAACGTGGAGGAAGCGGGTGTTTGGGGGTGGTCAGGTTCTGGGGGTGCTTATTGGCTGACGTCATGACGAAGATATTGATTAATAAAAGTAGTTGACTGATTGATTTAGTCAAAAAAACAAGCAGAAGAAACTATGTGACGTATAGGCAAGAAAATCAACTCCGCACGTTTTCTGGAGTTTTATAACCCCTTACCAATATTTGAACTATAAATAGTTGAATGATGAATAAACATTAAAAAAGAATAATAAAATTGAAAAAAGCGTGAGATTAGCATCATTTGTACAAACTAGGTATTTCGTTCCCGACTTAAAGAAAACTCATTTGCATTGGCAAACGAACTCCAGATTTGATTCCTTTGTATTGTCAACAAAATAGCAATTTACCCTCAGCTTTACTCCTACCACTACCACCACTGCAAGCAAAAGAAGAGTTCAACAAAACGTGCGCATAGTGAAGCCACATTTATTAGTTATTCCACTTCGACAAATTTTTTGGTGTAGTTTCACTTTACCCATTCCACGAATACTTAGATGGACTGCATTCGCAGACAAGCCGGGACACCAGTCGGGAGCTTAGAGCTTGTCCTGCGTGGGGTGGAGCCTCGCTGGTGGCAGAAACCTGATTGGGGAAAACCTCGCATGTCGAAGTGTAATTCGGGGGTGGATCTCGCCATCCAGCGATAAAGCATGCAATATACTTAAGGGAATAATGACCTTAGCAGTTGATGAACCTGGAATCACTAATCAATCAAGCCTATTATTTCCCCTTACATGCCCTACACTACCGTACACCAGTCCGGAGCTTCGAGATTGCCTGGCAGTGCCTCTCTGGGTGAGATATCTGGAAGTCAAAATTCCCTACAAGTCGACGTGGAGGTCGGCGCCGAATCGCACCATTCAGTGGTGGTGAACACTGCCCACCGTCGGCTACACAAACACTACAATAACGGAACTAATGTCCATAGCAGTTGATATGCCCGAAAACATCAAATATAAATTAATAAACAGGATTATTAAAAAGAATAGAAATCGATCTATATTTTGTCTTGAAAGGTTGAATCTTCTTGGAAGATGATTGGGTTTGTAATTTTTGTTTACACTCATGATGAAACTTTCGATTACGTATTGGAAATTCGTGAAGGACGCAGTTTGATTGACGTACATAAGTTTTTCAGGAAACATATGAAACTCTGTGAAAGGGATGTGTGTAGAGGGATTACTGATGATTTCAGTTATGAAGATCTATATTTGATGCTGCAGTAGCGACTAGCATTTGTATCATCAAGTGGAATTTGTACTTCAATTGATATTTTCAAGAGAAAATAATTTTTTATATGCTACAATCTTCGCGACAAACATGGACGGCCAGTCGGAATGGGTGCGAGAAGGTTTCGCGGCTCTGCGGAGCTCAATTCGCACACGCGAGAAAATCTGTACTTTGGGGTGAGCGGATGCTGGTGTTCATGTGGTCTAAGTTCTTAATAGAGTTATTACATGTTACTCGATTACTAGGTTCCAAATGAAGTTCAAAAATAATCAAAAATGTTCGAAAATATTTCAGCAAACACAATATTCCCATGCATGAGGTATCCACTTTTTTCAGTTCAATTGAATTGATACATTTTTACGTGGCGGGGCTCAGGCTATCAGGTCTGCTCTTTCGCCTGAGTACGTGATGTCGCTACGCTCCTTTTGAAATCTAGTAGCGAAACAGGGTATTAGTCGGGCAACGAAACAGTTCAGAGCCCAATAGTAGACTTGAGAATCATTTACATAAAGTAAATCTGCAACATGGAACAGTCGGCTTTACTTTCCGTACGAAGGAATTTTCGCTCTTAAAAATCCGCGACTTGGATAGAATTTGCACTCGCGAGCTTGGATATAACAATACTATTCGCCAACCTTCGAAGACGGTTTTTAAACATTGGTGTGGGATTATTGTACACTGACAACACGAAAAATCAAATGATTGTCCTCAAATGTCTCTGAGAGAGCGTCTTCTTAGTCAAACATACCCATTTGGCTATTTTTGGTTAGCATCTCGCACATGGGAGATGTTAGGAATGTTAAGGAGGTTAAGGAGAAACCTGTTCTTCCGCGATATTCTCGATGCTGCATTAATGTACACTATTTGCTCTGCCAAGTTCATTTTGCATTGTGAGTTGGAAGGCTCTTTGAGGCCTTGGTCGGGTAAGCGAGGACATGATCCTATTCAATGTGTATCGGGACATTTCGAGGTTAACGTGACCGGGTGGACCAGCTTTGACTGCCAGTCAGAATGAGTGCGGACAAGACTTGCGGATCACCCTTAACACCCGCAACTAGCACGCACGTACGCGCACTCGTGTGCATCAGGCAGACTCGCACATGATGTGGAGATTCTCACACGTGAGATTAGTAGGATACACATTTTGTGAACGGTAAGTTTTTAGAGTGGGCTGAGATTATGCTGATCTGTTAACTTTCGATACATACTAGGAATTGGCCACTTCAACACCTTTGAAAGAGGTTTCCAAGATAGTGTGTGGGACACATGTGACACTGGGAATTGAATGTGTGTAGTGAAGGACATCCGGTGGTGGTTGGAACGTTGAAGTTTATCCTTACAGAGTCAGCTGAGGTCATAGGGGAACTATTCGTTACATGCGTTTAGTTAGGAATGATACGTCTTTTCGCCAACTATGAAATTTGTACATAGGAAAATCGTTATCATCAAGGATTGTGATATTTACTTTGCTAGATGACTACTGACTTCGCCAAAAGGAGGATAAATGTTTAAGATACTCGTATAGTAGAGACAAGTAGAATTCGCAAATTCGCAGTTCAATATCTGTGATCGTCAATTCTGAACTTGGTAGATGTGAAATGTTAGCGGTCGTTAGGTCAATGATTTAAGATCTAATGATAGAATATCCACGCAAAGATGCTTTGTATGATTAGGTCCAATTGTCACAAATGTTTAATATAATGTGTCCCGACGTACACAAATATCTAATAAAATTAGGTTCAACTAATCCAATGTTATAATCCATTTTGCTCTAATACACAGACATATGACACAATGTCTACGTTATCTTTATGTCTAAGATGGTGTCACAATATGGAGGGATTCACTATTACATAAGAAATATAATTAAAAATATAGTGAAATATAGTGAAGTCTTCAACTTCACTCATTGGTTTTGCTGGGAATTTTAGTGGGTAACTCAGAGACATCAGTTAGGCTTAAAGGCGCAATTTAACTTCATGCTGCCGATCCGGTGGCCGAGATCGCTAAGGCAGTAGTGCCGCAGCGATTTCAGAACGAAGGATCGTGTCATCCTTACAGTTACCATACCGTTACAAGCAATAGTGGTCGCTAATGACCTAGAAGTTGATGCGATTTTATATAACAAAAAAATCACTTCGTGCTGTTAGATTTATTCAGTCAAAAAACAGTAAAACTGTATGTAAGGTATGGGGGAGACGATATAAAAATATAAGATATAAGAGATAAGACGATATTAGACCTCTTGCAATTCGACTTTCTTCTTTTACTCCTTTTGAGTTCTTGTACATATTCCGTAGACGACCACCTGTTCCGTTAGAGTTACTGCATATTATACCATCTGTCTTTGGACCTACCGACCTGAAGCCAGGCCGAAGTCTCATTCAGCGAGTATCAAGGAGGTTTGATGTTCTCGTGACGGGTCAACGGACCGGAGCTGCTGAACTGGACGAGCGCTGACAGTCCGCGCGGCTTGGGGAGACTAAGCACGCACGAAACGGTGCGCACGAAGTCCACATTCCCACACGTGAGCTACTGGAAGGGCGAGGGAATGTTTTAGGGTGTATAGTATTTTGGGGTTGTCGGTGGTCGAGGTCACGACTGAGTAAATTATTCAATGTTTAGAATCTCTCCATTCATTTAATAAACGTCAAAAACAGTTAAAAACTGTGAAAGAAAACAGAAAAGGTTTCTTCAGCTTCGGAATAAATACGTACGCATTATTCTATATTAAAATGAAACACCACAAACTGTGACAACGAGGGGTATGGGCAAAATTTGATAACAATAATACTTGCTCCTACGTAATAGGAAATATTTGCGTCGGTAAAAATGCTAAAGGCTTTGAGTCTTATCCCTACCCTAAGTGAAGGAATCGATGCACTTTCGCGAGAACATGGTAAACGTTTTCTGAGGAACTATATTCCCCACTAACACTCCTCAGAGCTTCCGATAGTGAAGCAGATAGTGAAGCTACCATTATGTCCCAATGCAAACCAAGGGGTCATCTCAGCATTTGGTCAAAGGATCAAACGAAATTGGGCGAACATGATCGAGATAGAGGTCTTTACCTCAGAAGCGAAAGTACATAAATTGTTACGGGCATGTTTAGTCTTTTAGAATTAAACAATAGAAATGGTAACTAATGCATTTCTATTATTGTTAAAATATTTGTATTTATGATATATACAAACACTCATTGCATAGGAACAGTTATGAAACAGAAATTTTTGTATTTGGCTTCAAACTTCGGTATAAATTAAAATTGTTTAATGCTCTCTGATAGATGGATTAATAATTTTTTTGTTTCCACGCGCGTCAATTGCTGTGATCGTTAGTCCCGTTAGTATAGTTTATGTTTTTATCACGGGAAGTGGCGATGTTTTTCTCCTACTGGATAGTGAGATCCGGCGCCGACCTAAACTGCGGGAATTTTCTCCTTTTCGGATATCTCCAAACAGCGGGGAAGCGCCCCAGCCGGGACAAGCTATAAGCTTCTAACTGGTATCCCGACATGTGTGGTGGTTATGTGCATGTAAGTGTAATCGAGTAACTAGGGAAGGTAGGACAAGGAAGAGAAAGGAAATATCGTGCTCGGCCCGATTCTTAGAGATCTGGTCTGGTATTCTCGTGTTGATTGAAGAAACCTGGTGTTGTGTTAGGTGTGGATCGAAGCGGATGGGATCCGCAAGGAATATTACAAAGTCATTTCGTCCAAAACGCGTTTTCTAAAGTAAAGACAAATCTAAGGTGTTAGTCTAGAGTCGGTGTACTCGTATGCCGTGTGGCCCTGTGGATGCACACACACGTACGCCCTAAAGCGAGAGCATGTATCGCACAAGTCTGCATGCGGACCTTAGATTCCCAAGTGTGAGCGTAATAAAGAAAGCTTTTTATACTTTTACTTTCTCTCCCGCTTACGCAGTAGAGAGAAAGATATGTAAAGCTGCGCGAGAAAACGGAGACTTTTTGGCAGAAAAACTCTTATTACAGGGCCCTGGTAACGAAAAAGTGGAAACACCCCATTTCTAAATTTAGGATTAAAAATCCTATAACACCTGCCAGAATCCATCTTTTGTGCATCCTTCATAACGACAAATGGAATGTCGGCAAAACGTCTGTCTGCCGGCTGTCTGTGTAGCGGTTAAACTATTCAGCCGATTTCCTCCAAAATTGAAATTCCGCAATGGATTTGCCTGATGTCGAGGCCCCGTGAATTTGAAACCAATGTTTAATTGTTGGGAGGTACTTTACACAAATCCCCTGGCACATTTTCAAAATTTTCAAAAAATAGCACCATTGTTTCTGATTAAATTTTGCCCGTGGGTAGTGCGAAGGACGTTTAAAAGAATGGAGTAGATCTCATTTTCTTTAAAAACTCTGATTTTTTGAAAATTGCAGAAATTCAAACATTTTTCGGCATTTTCCTACAACTACAATTATTAAAAAATTCCCTTAATGAAATTTGTTCGTTACATGTATATTTTGAAATAAGGTTATGAACAAAATTTTCGAAAATTCGAGTACTTTTCGCGTAATATTGCATGAAAGTTCGGGCGAGAAAGTACGTGCTGTTTTAGTGTCACTAGTTTTTAAATGCTTTAGGAGGATAGTTGATGTCCTCTCGGATACGGTTTTTAAGAACTTATTTGGGAACTCCTCCAGTGTAGATTCTTTCAAATTTCCAATAGGAGTAGCGTTTGTTAATATTTTTAAATGATAAAGCTTAGCCAGATGTCCAGTTTATCCTGCATTCAAAATTTGGATCAATGCCCAGTGTTTAACAGCACTGCCTAAGAGCCCTGATCTTATCAGTATCTACATGTGAAGCTACTTATCATATTTTAATATCTAATGGACCTGAGGAAATGATCCACAATCGATCAAGTTTATCGCATTAATGGAGGATTTTGCGATGGCGCTGTGGCAAAATTATTGCTTTAGTTTCCGAAACAACGTCAAGCAAGTGACCAGTAGTCATCTTATTCACCGCAAGGTGGAGCAGATAAGAATTATTACTAATTTAAGAAAGAGACCCCATGTCAAAATTAACTCCAATGATAAATCACACAGATGTTCAAGGAGATGTACTTCTAAGTACACTTTAAACATTCTCTTAATCAAACAAATTCTAGTCAGTTGTGTCCCTTGTTATTTAATTATACTTTAACCATTGCACATCCATAATGCAGTATCAATTAAACCTGAGATGTTAAATTAAAAATGCCCCCCAAAATTGTCTATTAACTGTGTAAATTTTAATGTAAAGTCTTTGAAGCTCGAAATATTGTATAAATAAATAAATGTGTTGTACGACATTTGAACGCTGAAAAGAATATGAAACAATAAATATTTATTACAAAAAACAACGAAAAATAAACAAAATAATATAGAGGCGAATTAATAGTATAAGTTCATATAATAAGGGATTCCAAGCAACCAATATAGATACAATGGTACTCCAGGTACATACTATTAACACTGCATAACGGTGAAAATAAATGAATGTTTCTTTTGCTTGGGGCATTGAAAACAGAACACACGAATTTGCCAAGCTGGTATTCTGGAATACCATTTGCAGAATTATTATGGATGTTAGTACATGCGTGTAATTTTAGCTGTGAAAGAAACCTTGCACGGCAGAAATTGTTATCAATTCTTCTGGATCTTGCTTAGAAGCAATTTCTGTTGGGTTTTCTGTGGGATAAAATGAAATAAACAAGATTTTGACACAATCTTTTTTTGGAATCTTTGTTGACAGGGAGCCCTTTCGACTGGGTTGCATCCAACCTTAAATCTTAACTGAATGACACCACATACGGCAAGGTCCGACATATCTCACGCCCCATCCGTTTATCAGTGGAAATAAGACAAGAGAATTGTGCAAATGGACAAACACCGAATTACGAGTAAATAAACATTTTACATTCGTATTACGTAGATTAGCACTGATTCTTGATTGAAAGTTGATTCTTAATTTAATACATTAAATTTTATTAGGAAAAATAAAATAAATGTGTTTGGTACTTTGTAATACAATAAAAGCCATATGCCTAAGTAATAAAATTACTGTAGATCAAATGTAAAATGTAATGGAAAAGTTATATTCGAGATGATGAATTATAAACAAACTTGGTGAAATAGTAAGTTCCAATGGAAGTTATTCTCGCAGAAAAAGAGAAACTCTGAAATTATAGGCTCCCTATGTCGAATAGTAAAAGATAATATTTCCATAAATCGTTGGATAATGGAAAATGCAAATGTTACAGTGCTAACGTTTTCCACTCATTTCAAACGCGGCTAGCGTTCAAGTTGCAAAGCCCCGCGTTCGTATTCCGGGTCTGGTCGGGTCGGGTCCGTGGCTGGAGCGAGGGACGGTATGCGTGGGAGGGGTGGATGGAGGGAAAGATGTGCCACGCCTCCTGATGGACGTCGGTTACATACATGGACTCTTCTCTTTCTTCCTCTTTACCTCCTCTACTTCATCACCGTTACCAACAAAGCTCCCTCGACTCCCCCGTGGCATCCTCCTCCGCACAACACGAATGTAGGTGGGAGAAGGGTTGCGGCAGCCGCGTGTTTGCCCCTTCCCTCGCCTCTGCCGACGCCGGGTTTTCCTCCTTCGGACCAGACTAATTTAGGAGATGCACGCCTCACAGCAAAGTGATATTACAGTGCTCTACCTCAATATCTTAGTTATTACATGACTATGAAAGTAGTCCTCGTAATTGCTAGTGTCAATGTTCTTCTGTTTGTTCACAAGGTATGTCTCCACTTTACTAGAGTCGATGACCTATATTTGTTTTCTTTACATCCCGAATTCTCTTGTATTTTTCAAGTTAGTATTCAGTTTCATTAACATGTATTAGATAGATTATTATATTCCTTGATATGCAGGTCATACACTTGCCCAATGTGTTATATCCTTGTTTGTTCTTAGCTGCTTGCAAGTACACATTTCATTTCGTATTATAGTATATTCTAATGGTTATCGCGTCAGTCTCTAGATTATAACTACAAGAACAAACTGTTTGTAATCGAGGGTAATAATGAGATTTCTCGTACGCCCTCCACATTCTTCTGAGTATAACAAAAATAATTTTGCTTCCATGCCGGTTTACCTTATTCGCTCTACGAGAAGAAAACTTTATTCTCAGAATGCAAGTAGTTTAATGGAAGAGATTGTCAGTCCTTCAGCGGCACAAGAAAGAGACGAAGTTTCGGTTTTGTTCGATAAAAATATCACTCAATAATGGCAGATAAATTGTATTACGAAGTAGAACAAGGAAAATAAGAGAAAACGACAATACACGGTTCATGTTTTTCTTAGGCTTGCTTCCGATTACGTTGAACAAACCTAAGTAAATCTCTACGCTTATCATTTTTACTCCCTCGAGTACTACTTACACACGGTGTATATTATACTTGTACATAAAATAGAAAAAATCATGTAAAGAAGAAATCGATATTGAGGTTTTGCCGGAAATACACATTGTGAAAAACCTGCCTATCTGTAGCGGAATGTCTGAAAACACGTTGCTTTCGAATGGAACGAAATTGTAAACCGTTGAATTTAAAAAGGAACTTTTAATTTCTCTTGGTTCTTTACACGAATATCCCAGAACATTTTCAAAACTTTCTCCAAAATGTTTCTCTTTAAAAGGTTGACATGAATATAAGACAGTGAGCTTGTATGTATGGGATCAGTTTCGTTCTCAACAGCTGAGAATTCAGAAATTGTTATTCGCGTAATTTTGAGAGAAAATGTGAGAATTTTCGACAAATTCGTAAACAAGATTTTCCCAAATTGTTCCAATTGTTTGTTAAACGATTTCCAATAGTACATCACAATTCACAGAATTAAATGACACTAAAACCTGAAATTAAATGACACTAAATTTTTGGAACACAAATCTCAGGTCAAACAAATATTTTTACTGGTTGAGAAATCTCGCAGAGGCCTGTGTTGGGTAGCTGAGGTGATTCCTACGTGAAATAACCAGTCGCTGACCGCGAAAACAAAAGCAATCCATTTGAGATGTGCGAAATTTTCGTACCGATTTAGCTAGCATATTAATTAATCACAGCAAAGAATTCGAGAAAATTTATGTTGTTAGAGCAACTCTAGTTTTTATTTGGAAAACTTAAGAAATTGAAATTGTAGTAAAAGATACAAGTAGTAGTAAAAGTAAAAGATAAAAATTTTTAAAATTCCTTTCAACTATTCAACAATTGAAATTACTGCTAATCAATGAGATAAACAATATATTAGCAATAATTTAATTACATTTCTTCTTTTATTCATAATAAGTGCCTTACAAGATCCAGAACTATCAAATCCTTGTCAATAGCTATATTTCTTACGAACAAGACAATAATGCAGATTTGTCCCAACAAAGAGAATGTTCGGAGAGGGATGGCTTAACAAAAAAGTGTGAATAAATGACTAAGTCTCCGCGTTAGTTATTCATTTGCCCTGTTTAGAAGTAGATCATAAAATGTAATGAACCTTAGTCGAAGTAACAGGCGGCGGAATTCAAACCCTAGACTGGCGACTTTATGGCGTAGAGTATTGTATGTTCAGAGGAGCAGGTAAGTGCTGATGGCATAGCCTCGCAAGAGAGCTCGAGAGAACAATGCCCAAGCACAATGCACGCTTTCTCGCTTCTTAGAAAGACTCTTCGCGTGCAGCAGGTAGTGGATATCCTTGGTTTTCCGCACCTCAAGTTCGCAACAAGTGCAAATGGAATGTTAGCGTAACTTTCATGAAAAACAATGCTTCTGCGTGTAAAATAGTTTAGTCGAATGAAGTTCAATAGTGACCACTTACAGAGTTCATTAACACAATCTTATTTATTCATTTTCTCAACGAAGAAAACTTTTAAAAATAGAGAGAAGTATTATAAATTTGGGAACCTTTATCAAAGTTGGAACTGCCGATCTGGATGGTCGAGATCGTTAAGGCAGAAATGCCGTATCGATCTCAGGACGAAGGATCGTGGTTTCGAGTCCCACCTCGGACATGGTTGTATTTGTGTTGGTCCTTTCACCCCCTATCATCCCCATATCATGTCATCTTCACAGTTACCATACCGTAAATGCAATAGTGGTTGTTAATGATCTAGATGTTGTTATGACCTTAAATTTTGAAAAAGGTTGGAACAAATTTAAAATTGATTTATAGGTAGTGTTGGTATTTCAACTAAGAGTGAAAGGTATTGTCTTTGCCAACATTACTGTTCACAAAACCAGATTTCGATAGCTTAAACATTATCATCAGTTACCGTTTTCTGTCTTTCGAATAGCAGGCGATGTCAGCTAAGCTATCGATAGCTTCTATTGTAATAAATAATAATGTTGGCGAAAATAACTCCTTTTATTGGTACCCTAATTTGAAAACTTAACAGAGAAATGAAAATCGGTTAATTCAAGTTCGATTCAAGAAAGTGTAACATTCACACTACGCTTAACATTCACACTAAACTTCATTTTTATACTAGAATAAGTATATTGTGTTTCAGATTACACATATTAAAATATTTTAAAATATTAAATAAAGCTGTTTTCTATCACTTCTAGGCATCGCAGATTTACCAAGTTATATCGCAATCTAGAATAGTAATTTTTTCGTGGATAAAAGTTCTTAGCGTGTTAATCTCAAGCATAAAGATTTTATCTAAATTCCCGTTACATATGGCTTGTAAGAGAACCATAAACGACAGGACTATTGGATTTTATGGATGAAAGTAGACCAATTTTGTCTACTCTGAATTCACTATTAAGCCAATTTATCTGCAGCATCCATTTGCCTGAGAGCTTATTGGTTAGAAAACAACTTTTTTTGATATGTCCTTTCTGGTACAATTCATTCATCTTGCTCAAACAATGATAACTGTGAATTATTAATTTCTTCACAACAAGCATGAAAGCTTCAATGCATTCGAACCATCTACTGATTAACATTAACTGATTTGTAAACACGCGATTATCTCATATTGTATCTCGTATCTGCTTCAGGCAAAATACTTACACGGCTACACTCTGTTGACTGTGTTGTGTCCTTACACAACACGCAGAGTTGGGTTTCGAGTAATTACCATATAAAGGAGAAAAATCCGCATATCTACTTGAAATTTACTTCTGTCGGAATTTACTGCTAAAATCTACCAACACCGTAAAGCCATAAAATGTGTTGCATGTAGTAAATATGTCATGAAAGTGACGTCCTCTCTTCATTAAAAGATAATTCCATTACTTAAAAGGTAATTAAATTACCACAAAAAGATCACTGAAAATCCTTCAATGGAGCAATTAAATGTCACGATCCCTTGTGAGTTTAGGCCCGGAGGACTTGACTGAACGGTGATGTTACGGAACCTTTCAACATATAATTTTAAAATTATCCTTGAGGAGAAAATACTCTAGGAAAGAGATGTTTACACTCCATCCTTGCGTTTTAATATCACCCTTCTCTCGCTAGGAATTTTATCCTAATGTGCCGCATTCTCAGATAACCGAAATGCAAAGTCTTGTTTTAGGTTTCAATAGCGAATTTCGTTATACATTATCGACGGCATTTAATGAATAACTCAACACCTAGAATGATAAATTAACAAAGCACCAAAAAACTTCTTATAATTATTAGAAGAGAACAATAATATGAGAAGAGACAACAAGAATGAATGTGTTTATATAATCAAGAATTATTATCGGAATGATAAAATGTGTGTTACAACATCATATACTTTCTCGCATATTTATAAATTAAAGGAGTTCAACAAAAATAAGGCCCAAGCCGTTCCTCTAAGCGTCTCTCCTATGACCTCATAGTGGGAATCTCATAGTGGAAAAATTGAAAAACGTGGGAGTGGATTTTGAGAAAACGTTATTTTATAAATTGCATTAATTTAACGCAGAAATTACGCGAAAACTACGAATTTCTAAAAAAAGAAAACTAACTGTACATGACCTTTTTTACAACAGACTTTGTTTTTTTACAACTGTTTTTTCTCACAAGCTTTTTTTAACAACAGACTTTGTTTTATCTTCAATTTTATAGTTTTGAAAAGTTAACTTTTTGCAATGAACCGTTTGTTGAAAATGGAATTAGCACCATATTTTTTACCGTTCCTTGATACATATGAGAAGAAAATTAAAAGAAAAAACAAATTTCTCCAAAAACTATACGAAAACATTTCATATTTTCTGACAATGAAACATGTCTATAAAGAACAGATTTCAATAAGGAAAAATCTCTATCTTCAATATTGAAGTTGTAGGAAGACGCGCAAGAAATTGCTCTTTTGCGATTTTAGAAAAATGAGGAATTTCAACGAAAATGAGACCTGCAACATTTTCTGAAGCATTTTCTTACGCTACCCGAGACCAAATTTAAAAAAAAAATAGGAGCCGTTTTTGAGAAAATGTTCATAATGTTATTGTGGATTGATGTAAAGTACCTTCAAAAATAAAAATATCTAATTGAAACTCCGAAAACAGATTTTCAGATCGATTTTGGAATATCAATTTTGGAGAAAACCTGCTGAACGGTTGTGGTGCTAGCGTTAATCGCAGACGGACAGACGGTTTTTAAGTCACTAGATTTTTCGGTACCAAGGACCCACAAAACATAGATCCTGGCAACACGAAGGGTGAGAAAAAGTAATTTACTATATTTGATACACAATTTATCATTTTTTCGTTACCAGGGCACGACAATAAGTGTTCTTCTGTTGAAAATTCGCTGTTTTCGGTATACGATTACAATTATTACTCTGCTTATATTCGTAACGACAAGAAAGTAACAAAAAAACCCTCATTTATGTAATGAAAGGAAGTATGTCCAGAATTAAAGTGTTTTGATAGGTATTTGTTTTAGTTTCATGAGCTTATTTATTATATTATGTTCGTATGCTTTCTTGTTCTATACACTTATTTTTTAACCTTACGTAATTCGGGGACTCTTAACTTATTTGAGGGGGGCAGAAGCCAAGGGGTGCAAGTAACATTTCTATATTTTGAAGAAAATACGTGATAAAGTTTAATTGTTTTGTAAATTGCACGGAAAACGTAATGAGTGCAAAGTACTTATTTTTTTGTATTACTTAATTATTCATTGACATAAAAACGTTTTTCAAATGCTTACTACATCTGAGTCACCGTACAACCATTGCTTTAATTTTCCCTTACAAAAGCAGAATCATTATCAAAATCGTCGTGATGGTGCTCTACTCTCCCCTACATGATCGTTGCCCTGGTTGACGAACTGGAATGCACGATAGAAGGGATGGTGGCATGGAGGTGAGAAGTGAAGTAACTCCTGCAAGTCCTTGTACATTCTTACATTTATTTTTGGAGCCCAACTTTTCGGTGGGAGCAAATCCTTGCGGTATTCCTCCCTTCACAGACCTAACCATCATATTAATATGCATAATTATAAGTACTGAAAGACGTCAATGGCGTAAACGTTAATTTGCAGAAGAGTGAGGAAGGAACTGACTTTTTAAAATCGAATCCACTGCCTACTGCGGATAACTTCGACTCTTTTATGACAGTGGTTTTGACAAGGAGTCTAAGGACTCAAGGAGCTGAATTTGCTGAAAAATTTAAGAATAACAGCACTTAAATCGCACTAATTGTGTCAAAGTACCGAACCAAAGAGGCTCGCCTATTCAGGAGATAAATAGGTTGAAGTAAAACACGCACACGCTGATACAACCCAAGTCAGTCTGTGAAGAACGAAAATCTTTTAGCACAAGGTGTACTATCGATACAGGACAAAAAGGCTGTTTCCCATCCAATATTCTTTAACTTACCGTTTCTGCATATAATTCAAATTTCAACAAAATGCCACATGCGCCTCTTGACATCTCACCCCGCATTTGAATGTTAGCCACTGACGTTATATGTTGCTAAATGCTAATTTTATTTAATTACAATACTGTTTTAAGTGCTTTATCGTTGTTCATCATTGACTCATTTGACTTATTATGGGGATAATGTATCTATATAAAATTGTTGTTTTTTCTTAGGCTAATTTTTTAAAATTTTGTTATGCCTTCTCGTATGTGCGGTTGTTTTAATGTTTGTTGTAACGAACTTCTGGTATATTCCCGTTTGTCTGAAGCACTGAAAATGTAGTCGGTTGATGACGGACCAACTGGTGTTTTTCATCGAAAAATTGCCAATTTTCGCTGCAGCATTACACACCTGTCTCTACATTACGTAGTAGTACGCGAGAAAGTAAATATCAGTATCTCGCAATTATTACTTTAGAAGACGAGAGGAATGCTGTAATAAGTAATTTACACAACATTCACAACACATGTATGGTAGGTAGAGTATTCATCTTTTGATATAACACAACACACTACATTCTGCTTTGCAATCCTTTCTCAGTTCTGCATTGCAAACTTTCGAAGTTGAATTGTAGGAATGTTTTTTACCGCATTTACTTTCAAATCCGATGAAGAATGAGTTACTTTAAACCAAGATTTACGAAGAATGCTGAATCACACACACACACACACACACACACGAAGTATCAGGGCGTACTCTGACTACATTTCTAAATATTAAGCGCATAGTACATAAACATCTTTCAGAGCAGCCGGATTTCCGTTTCGTAATTGAAGGATAATGTCGCATTTTACGCGAACGGCTTCCTCCTTTACATAGCGCGCCGAAGAGGGGGCAGGGGCGGCAACCCGGAGGTGACCGGCGTGTTCCCAGGCGGGGCGCCCACCAAGCGGGTCGCGCAGTGTTGGGTTTCGCATAATTGCCCCGGGCGCTCGCCCATCGCGATGGCCCCGTGGGCGGAGG
>BOPP01000039.1:5621022-5631483 GCA_017312745.1 Gryllus bimaculatus | reverse complement strand
GTCTCCGCCTTTGTCCGCGAAACGCCACTTCCCGCCGGGGACAGGCTCGCCCCGGAACCCGCCTCCGCTGTTGTCGTCGGTGTCCTCGCCGCTGCCAGCAACGCCGCTATCATCTTCGCCTTCACCTCTGCCTTCGCCGTCATCGCAACGTCTTTACGCTACTCTTTTACGTCTGATTGTGCTTCCTCCTCTCCTGCCACCTCACTTACCTCAACCACCTCCCCTTTATCGCCTGCTCTACCTTTCCCGACACCACATTTCCCTCCGCCATCAGCGTCCTCACCTCTGCCTTCACTGCCACATTTTTATATTAATAGTACATATCACTCACACTACATTGCATCTCTGCTTTGGCTTTCTCCACAACTGCCTCCGCCGCCTCCACAACTTCCGCCGTCCCCGTCGCCTCTACCGCCTTCGTCTTCATTGCCGTCTGTGCCTCTACCGATCTCGACTTTTCCTCCGCCATCACCATCCCCGTCCTCGCTACAGTCCTCACCGACAACGCCACATACTACACTTAACTTATGCGTTTGCTTCCTCCACTGCTGCCACCGACACCCCCGCCTCCACCACTTCCGCCGACTCCTCCGCCTCTTCCATCATTTCTCTACCTCTCCCGATACCACATTTCCTCTGCCCTTTCCATTTTTACATTTTTCTTTCCGACTGCCATCTCTGCTGCTGCCATCGCCAACGCCATTGCCTCCGCCTCCACCACTTCCGCCGCCTCCACCATCTCCACCGCCACCGCCACCATCGGCGTCTCTACCTCTCGTGATACCACCTTTTCCTCCGTCATCTCCATCTTCACGTTTCCGTTTGCTCCTGCCTCCTCCGCAGCTGCCATCGCCGCAGCTGTCTTCGTCTCTGTCTTCACCTCTGCCTCCATCACCATCGCCACCTCCTTCCTCGCAGCCGCCACTGCTTTCCGGCCTTGGCGTTTCCGTTTTGTTCCGAGGAGCCTTTACAAGACGGTCCGTGGATTTTTATTCGCTGCCCAGACCACGTATTAGAGAGAAAGCGCTTACATAGGCTTTGTGAAAAATACATGGGATCGGGATAATGATATGTTGTGGTGACCTTGCGACAATTTTGTGACACTTCTGTGTTACTCAAAGAGTCTTTCTGCTTGTCTACAAACACGAGGCAAAAAATATTGATTTTTATAGCTTGAAAGAACTTGTACAGGTGGCCAACTTTCGAAACGCCTCTTAGAGCTCAAATATTGTGGAAGCCAAAGAAATAGTGGGTCCTAAGTTGTCTTCAATGAGGAAGCAAAAAACTTCGAATGTAACGATCCCATTTTTTTCAATTTGTGTAACATAAATACATAATATATTAAGTAAATGGTACAAATATTACACGTTTTTAGGCAGGTTGCTGATCATAAAAGTTTAAAAGATGAAGTGATGATATCCGCTTATAAATACATGTATATGTAAATTATCTTTGTAAAATACAACTTACAATCAATACAAAACCATTCATATGAAGAAATGAAATTAAAAACTTAATTTTGCAACTTGTAAACTACTTGGAAGTTCAATTGAAATGGCACATTCATGTACAGATTCACAGTGAGTTTTGAAATTTCATTTTGTGCAGAAACATCCACTTTTTTAGTCAAATTAATTAATTTTTTTGTCTAGGTCATCTAGGTCATTAGCGACCATTATTGCACTTAACGGTATGGTAACTGTGAAGATGACATGATGGGGGCGAAAGGACGAACACAAATACATGCCCGAGGCGGGAATATGTATTTTTAATGTTCTATAACCAACTTATATACAACCTGTACTTAATAAAAATAGGGTCAGATTTTATTATCAAGGCGAACAATCTTCGCAAAAATTGCGAATTTTGCTGTTTACTCACGAAGGCTATTTATTTATTTATTTGTATTGTTGAATTTTTATCCCGTTTACTTTGTTACAAACGTCAATTTCAGACATCAATTTCAAACGTCAATAACAGAACTTCTTTTGGCATTGTGCGAATCACAGACTTCTATAATATGTCGTTTTTTAATTCAATGATTAATACATCTGGAAAGTCTTTGATGCGATATGAGAAAACAATTATCTTCATCTCGAGTTTATATATATGAATTCATTTTTAAGATCTGATCTAATGTGTTAAGGTAAAAGTTAATCTCTAATGCACTTTTCAAGGCGAACAATTTTTCTATCTTAAATTTCGGAGTCTTAGAATTTGGCGTAGCATAGCGTATTATCGTTTATTTTTATCATCTTTCATTTTATTTTGATAAATGTGAGTTTTTGATGGCTCATATATTTCTCTTTTTATTTTCAGATCCTGATTGTGGCGTACCATCACAACGGAAACGGAAACTACAAACGGAAACTGAATGGTTGTGAGGGTCTTTAATTCCCTAACCAAAATAAATAAATAAATAAACAAAAATAAACAGTAAGAATATTTGGAATAAGAAGAGTTTTAGAAATCCGGATTTGCCATTGCATATTCAAAAAATACGAAAAAATGGCAACATTAGCATAAAAAGAAATTCAAAATATCTATATATAGTAAATCTTAGTATTGGTACAATGGCTGAGAATAAATGTATCTGGTCTCTGGCCACGTACTGTTGCTAGGGTTTGAAATAGTCTAACGCTTTTAATGTTGATGTTATCACCTTAACAATGTTTAAATTGTTGTCCCGGTCGAAATGACAAAGCTTTGAACAAATGTAATTATTAAACTACATTTTCTACTCAGTAACAAGGTCACAACGTGGATTCGTTTACTGTTGCGGAACATATTTCCGAGCGTAAGTGCCTCCAAAAAAGGTGACAGGGTGGTGACACATTTTTCATAAAGATGTTCTGTTGAATTTTTCTCAGGATACTTTGTGAATTTAAGGATTTAATATCTTAAAGTTTCCAATGTGATGCGTTACAGAACATGGATGCCAACATTTCTTAATATGTTTGTAATAGAAAATCATTAGTAAATGTTTAATGTGTGCGTCTTCTCACGCGGCTAATTTTCATTATTCGTTACTTATTTAACTGTCTATTTTAAATACTATATTTAAAATAAATTTATAACTTCGGGTAGATCTAAAATATTGTGAATTATATACCACCGTACATAGAAATTTTAGATTTCGAAGTAATAATATTTACTAAGCGAATTATTGAGTTGCAAACTCATCTGATTCTCAAGGAAGTTGTAGTAATTTCTTCTGTCTTTAGTCAACTGAGTCTGCTTATAAAGGTTGCTTATTATTGTGGAAAAGTAACAAATTTGGGTTGTTATGAGATATTGCGCACGAATACTTCCTTCGAGTTGTCTTCGGAACTGTAATGTCGTGACGCTCATAGACGTCCTCAAAATTGTATTGAAAGAAGTTTATTTATCGTAATTCTATTTTTATCTTTACAAACGCCGACAATGCCAGAGTTTACAATTACATGTCAACTATAAGTTTATAATTTGCATTGTACTGAAGTTTACAATTACATCGTATCAACATTTCAATCGTATTACAGTTAATAGTATTACATCAGTAGATGTTAAATGTGTATGCTGTACGTATGCTAAATGTAAAATTTGCTTGAACATTTGAGAAACTTATAATAAGGTTCAATTTTTCACTTTATTTTAAAAATATCATAATCGTCTAAAATATCCTCTTGAATATGAAAATACATTTTATTTACTTTTACAGAATTTTCTTACGTAGAATGAAGGATGGAAACGAAAATCGTGTTGAAATTTTTTATAAAAATTACGTATGAATCGATCTGAATCCAAGAAATCTCTAAAGCTAAGAACAGCTGTGTTCAAGCAAATCCCGGCCTTCAAAATTACTGAGATTTTCGTCATTCCAAAGTCTTCTTACCTCGTAAAAATGATGTTATCGGTCACATTCAGTTTGTTAGCCGCTCTCGTGTATGATTAAAAGTAACCATGTGTCAAATGTATCTGGTTCTACGTGGGACGGTTGTAAGTGAAACATTTGTTTCTATCGTGAATGCCTAGAATTGTTTATACGTTCAGGCGGTATCATCAAAATCTAGATTGTCGTGTAATTTATGAAGCTGCTCTAAGATCGAAGATAAGCCACAAGTTTATAATTTTCCAATAAAAATTATTATAACACACTCATTAAATAGTACATGTGTTTAATATACTTATGTTAATACTATTAAACTTAACCGAATTTAACTATTCACATACCAGTCAGATTAGTGCCGGCTAAACCCCTTGACAATTCATTACCACTTATCAAAGTAAAACAACAAATCTACTTCCGTCGAATGCTTCCCTCGTGCTGGTCATTTATTTGGTTGTTTCATCAATCTGCTTGAAATGATAAGCAATAAGTCTTTAAATCGAATGACTGTATGACAATATTTATTTTCTTGCTCTAGCATCGAATTACATAATCGAAGGGTATGAGGGTAATTGTGTTGATTTACATAACGCCATGTGTTTCCTCTATATTCCAAGAATGAAGAGTAAATACACGTTTTATGTAAATGTGGGAATGAATTCACCTGTGTGCACACAATTTCATTAATTCTGAATGTATGAGGGTCTTCAAGAAATATGTATCTATCATCTCAATTAATAGTGTGAGAGATCACTATAAAATTTTGTAATACGTTTTTTTCTTACTTTGGTTCAAATCCATGATCAAATTAAATATATTCAAACGTGTCTTTTGTAATTTCCTTGCTTACACACTCGGCTGCGCAAAATAAATCCGCAGAAGATTTAATTGTCTCCCCAGGTCACCGCATTACCTAGAGGAAAAATTAACAAGTATGATTCATTACGCCTCCTAGTCGGATGGATCCTGCTATCCGCGACGTGGACCGCAGCCATAACCGCCTGGGGTTCGCGTGGCCGGCACGCCGGTCTTACGAGTGGTCCGGCGAGGGGGACGTATTTGGTCCCCAGCGGACGGGCCGGGTTGCGGCGGGCGCTACTGCCAAGCTGGTGCGGTGGCCGCGACCGCGGCTTTGGCTGCAACGATGGCGGCGGCGGCGGCGGTCCGATAGAGTTATAAATCTGAATAGCAAATGGCGTCGCCCTGGAGTCGCTCGCTCGTATACGGCAGCGCTCCGCATTAGATATGCACGGTTGGCTGGGCGAGGCGGCGGCGGGCGCGGCGGGCGCGGCGGCGCGCGGGCACACGCCCAAGCCGCGTGGAGGCGGACGGCCACGACGGGAACGCCGCCGCCGCACGCCGGCGTGGAGCGGGCGAGGCAGTGGCGGGTGGGCGGGCGAGCGGGTGGGCGGAATGGATGTTGTGGATTTGGTTGGATATGTGTTGGGTGATTTTGATGGTTGGTGTTGGTTGGATCGTGTTGGATGGTTGGTTGGATTGGTTGGTTGGATGTTGTTGGATGGTTGGGGATGGTTTGTTGATGGTTGGGATGGTTTGGTTGGATGGTTTGAGTTGTTGGATGGTTGGTTGGATGGTTGGTGGATGGTTGGTTGACTGGGTGTAGGCGTGGCGTGTAGGGTTGCGGTTGCTGGGGTGGAGCGGCTCCGGGGTGCTGGGGGGTGGGGTCACGGCGGGTTTGATGGAGCTTGTGGGGGTTGCGGGTGGGAGGATGCGGGGCAGGCAGAGGGAGGGATTGTGGGTAGCAGGAAAGGGAGCGAGCAGCCGGGCGGATACAGGCGCAATCCGGATGGGATGCGGTAAAGGCGGAATGGCGTTGGAGAATAGCGGGCTGAAAAAGATACGGAATAGTAGAACTGAGCGAAAGGTGCGCCAAATGGAGGAAAGCTGGTGGAAAGTAGCAAATCAGTGGGTAGAATGGTGGAAAGAAGAGAATTATGGTTGGGAGGATGGAATACAAGACTGTGGGAGAACTAGTGGACAGGTGGGAGGAATGTTGAAAGAAGGGGGGAGAATATTAAAAGGGTGAGAGGAGGATCGGAAAGGAATGGCAAAATAGTGCTGAGGTGGGAGAGTTGTGGAAAGGTCGGCAGAATGATGAAAAGTTAGTAGCAGTAATGGAGGGATGGAAGGGAACACTGGAAATGTAAGTCAAATGCTGGTATACTGAGCGAAATATTACGCGTAATAGTGGCTAGGTCAAGTGAGTGAAGCAGCGGTGGGCGGGACGGAAGGGGGATGGCGGCCGGGACTGAGGTTGGGTACATGATGGACATCAGGGCAGGTAAACAGCGGGCGAGAGGTCGAGGTGGGATGACAGGTTGTGTAAAGTGGGTGCGAGAGCGAGTGCAGGCAGAGCATGCAAGGGTGGAGTAAGGCGCAAGTGACCGGGCCAGGATGAAAAAGGAATCTTGTTCGAACCGATACTCGTCGGACTCCTCAATCAGCTGTGAGAAATGTTTCCGAGCAGCATAAATGACCTCTAATATTTTACAAAAATTATGTAAATTTTAATAAACTTATTTTATGATTTAAAAAACATTTATCGACTAAGGATTAGTGGTTGATTGAATGTTAAAGACTCCGAGCGCGTCAACTACAGAGGTCATTATACCCGTAAGTGTAGTGCATGCTTTCATCGGGAGTTTCCCCGCTGGATGGCGAGATACGACGCCGACCTACCGTCGGCTAGCGGGGTTTCCCTCAACCAGGTATCTCCTAACAGCGGGGCACTGCGCCAGCCGAGACTAGCTCTAAGCCCCCGATCAATCTCCAAGCATGTGTGATAGTGTAGTGAACGTTAGTGTGGGTGTGTGTGAGTGTGTAAGGGATGAGAATTCTACAAGAAAGAGGAAGGAAAGGTCATGCGCGGTCCGTGGCCCGTTTGTTAGGATACTTCACCGGCATTCGCCTGGTGTTCATTGGAGAAACCACGGAAAACTACCGACGAAAGCAGCCAGCTGCTAGCACTCTCCTCCAGACAACGGCTGAATTCGACCCAGCTGACATGCTAGTGTCGAAAATCTGGCCGCCGTAGGGACTCGAACCTAGGACCCCCTGGTCAGAGGCACTGCAGTGCCATCAGGTGCAATGAGCCACATCTCTCGGTAGGATCAGTGGTGAATTCGGTCATAAAACAATAATATGCTTTCAGGTATACTCTCAAAATGATACGTCGCATATCTCGTGATGAATGTGTGGTGCGGAAGGAAAATCAAGTAAAATTGATGAGCATATTTCGAAAGTGACGTATCTCCTCGAAACACCATTTTTCAGAAAGAGGAAGTATAGAATTAACCTCATAGTTCAGGACAGGATTCAAAGAATAAAGTTCGTATACCGATGAACATAAGACAAACAATTTTTGAAGGCAATGTTTGGCAGTACGATGAAGAAACGTCTTCAAAATATGATACTAAAAATAGGGGGAGGGGACGGAAATGGAGACACGTGACTTTAGAAGCAACCGCTTGAACTGTCGGCCTGCCAGTTGCTCGATCGTGTGTGAAGGATGCGAGGAGGAGGGCTTCAAACGGCTTGTTTGCGGAGCCGTCAGCTGAGCGCGGCCGCTGGGAAGAGGCCCGCCGAGCGAGGTGGGCGCGGTCGGATCGGCGGGGCCGCGGAGCGGGGCCCTGCCCTCGGTGGGGCGGGGAGGAGGAGGGTAAGGGGAGGGGGAGGGCGCCCGGGAGGGCGTGGGAGGGCAGCGGAGTCACAGAGGTTGCTAAGTGAAACTGGTCCGTTCGCTGGGCGCGCCGCGTGGGAGGTGTGTGCGGCGGAATACTTCTCTTGATAATCGTTGCGTTGCTTTCTTTTTCCCGAATACTTAATTTTTCACGTTCTTTGGCATTTTGATGTATGTATTCAAGGAGGCCAGGTGGTTAAAACGTAGAGCCGGATCGTTCTAACGGGGTATGGACATTTGAATATCATGAGGCATCAATTTCTAACGTTCAAAAGTTTAGTTTGCTGTGGAGAATTGAATGTTACACATAAATTTATGTTTTGCAAGTTTACTGAATTGCATTTTCGAACCGCTGTGCGTATTGGTATTAAAGAAAGGTATTACAATAAAATCAAAAAAAGTATTCTAGGAAAAGTTTTCGGGATTTTGGCGGATCATTTCTTCAAAGAAATTCCGATTTATCGGCACATTTCTAGCAGAAGGCTAACATGGGTTATGCAGTTAGGGAAGAGAATTATTTGCAAAAATAACAATACAAATATCTGGGAGCGTTGTGTGAACATTCACAAAATTCAGCAGGTGTAAGCATATTGGAATACATGTTGATGATTGGAGAATATCATTTATATTTATCTTAAGTATCTTTTATTTACTGTTTTTCTACGACATTCACAGATGTGTTGAACCTTGACGAAATCGCAAGTGAATACAAAGAAACATTTGAAGACTGATAGCTGTTAGATTTTTATATTCACAAGAAAAGAGCATTGCTTGATGCCCCGAGTTGTCTTAATTATTCTAGTTTCCTAAAAGCCTTCAGGGTACTAGTACCAGAATATAAAGCATAGGGGAACCATGGGGAATTAGTAAATTTTTCCACTCTTTACAAAAATAAAAAAAAAAATTGAAAATCCCCTTTGACGCATTAAACGCCAACCCTTTCAACGACTTTTCATAATAATTTCTCACCTGGTGAAAACTACACTGTAACTTGGTACCTTTTCTAGTCATGTATAAATGTGGTCATGTAGTCATTTCTCTCAATATTCATTGATCAAACCTTTAAAGTCAGTAAGGACACATCTTGCGTGTTTTTCTAATTTGCAAATAAACGCAAGGTTTACTCTTGTTACTCCACGCTTTGATCTCAAGATATTCATTTCGGGCAATTAAAAGCGTCGTCTCGCCTCACTCTTTGTTATAGTCCAATTTTCACCACTACGTGGGCCAAAATATAGCAATTTCAATAATAACTATAATAATAATAACGATAATAAAAATAACAACAATAATAATGATAATAATAACGATAAAATAATAATGATGATAATAATAAGTATGTGTTTACATATCGCAAGGCTCAGATCCTAAGGTTTGGTCTTATGCCTAAGTTAACACTTATGAATAAAACTAAAAGGTTTAGATGTGAATGAAATTTGTTGAATATTTTCTTCTTCAAATTCGGATTTGTCAAAAAATGTATCCCGTCCTTGAAACACTTCTCACTCCTAACTTGCCACGAGTACTAATCACTTGAGGCATGATCGAGGAGACAGAGTCGCCGGCGCTGCGTTGTCAAATACTGGGCAATAGTTGGAGCGCTAAAGAGTCGAGCCGCGCGTGAGCCGGGGGAGTCAGAACAGGTTCCCTCTTGAACCGGTCGTTTGCGATTCGTTCTGAGCCCCCGACTCCCACCACCACCGGCGCAGGCCGCTGCCGTCTCCGCCTCTCCCGGAGCTGTTTGTACTCAGCGTCCAGACTGCAGGAAGCCGCTCGGCTCTGCTTTATTTGCGCCTTTTTTCTCCCAAACTTCGCATGTCCGGTAGCCGCGAAAATACGCCATAAAATTGCACACAATTACTACTCAGCAATAGATAACGAAAGAGAAGGAAATGCGGGGTTCTACGCTCGCCTATCAGCAAGAAAGCTGCCTGTATGTTGTGGATTAAGAAATTGTTGTAATGTGTTGCCGTTTTATAAATGCATGGACTCAAGGAGACTTTTTGATAAGATTCGCGACATTTCTAATTAATAAGATTTAAAATACATCGAAGTTATTACTCTACCCTTCTCATTCAATTTTCTTTTAATAAATTTATTGAATAAAAAAAATTGGCATGATTAACTTTCCGTACAGTGGAATTATTTCGTTATAGAATATACAGACACAACACAATTATTGGAAAAGTATTCAGACAGTTCTGTTTCAAACTTTAACGGCCGTTTCATTAGGTAATTCTAGTCCTATAAACATGCAGCCGTAGATCAATGAATACAAATTAGATTATGTTCTTACATAAAAACCAAATTGAATACAAAATCTTCCGAAGTTACATTTTAAAACCTGTAATCAGGAAGCAGAGCAGACTGAACAGTCACAGGAAATTATCCAAGAATGTGAATGATTTATCTACATATCAATATAAACGGTTAATATTATTAATATTCAAATGAAATATGTACAAAATCGAAAAAGATCTTTACTATTAAATTAATTTATTTATTAAATTGTAATTGTTTATTTATTCATTTAACGCCAGAAGACAGTGAAAACTCTGCGACGTATGAGGGCGAAGTGTATTCTGTGCACGTTTAAGTGGTCATACAGTCATGAAGACTTGAGACATTTAATATAATTCAAGTCGTAACAATAAAAGTTAATCTGATGAGTAGAATGAGTTGATTTTCAAAAATAAATAAATAAATTTTTAAAAAAAAGAAAATAATTTCTTTGTGTATTAAAATAACGAGTGAACTTTCTACACTCTCATCATAACGCCCAAGTCGTTGCGAGTCTCGCTTACATGGAACCTCAGAGTAAATGGCCGCCGCTCTTAAAACCTCCTAGAAAAGACGGATTCCTCCTGGGCGAGGATTCCCACATGCACCCGCC
>BOPP01000039.1:5512637-5620698 GCA_017312745.1 Gryllus bimaculatus | reverse complement strand
GGGGGCAGGGGCCGGGGGGCGGTGAGGGCGGAAATCGGGAAAGCCACCCGGCTTGGCCGCACAGTGGGTGAGGATTGGAAAACGCGAGGCCATAGGCTGATTAAAGCACTCACTTCATCAGCCACGTCCTAGTTGCTTCTGTACTTCTTAAAATATGTTGTAATTTTATCTAAACAATACAGATTTCTAATTATTGAATAAATTCGTATACATTAATTCAACGCAATTTGCCACACTTTCTAATGTTATTTCGTACAAAATTTGTTCGCGCTCCTATCGAAAAGTTATTGATTTAATCAAACATATTTGTATTGAAGGATTATTCAGATGACGTTATGGGAATTGTAGGGGTTTCTAAACCTAGTGCAGAGATATTGTCGCTGCAATCTCAATGTTTTGTGGGGTCGATTTTAGACACGCTGCCTTGAAATTAATTCAATTTTGAGCAGTGCAAGGTGCCTCTAAACTCGCTTTCTCGCTTAATTTAGTGAATCTGATTTTGTAGACGTTCATAATGATTGGTACTAAAAGTATTATCTTTATTAAGATGCTAAGCCTTACAGACACTTCTGAGTTGGACGAAAGAGAGTTATGACTTGCTGATTATAATGTTGTGATAAGAATGAGGATGATGGAGGAATGGTAAAGCCGGGGACACGGGTACTGGAAAAACTTTCAGATAATCTGCCACGAACTCACTTTATCTACTATAAATGCCTCATGGATCATCCGAGAACCCTAGTATTCAGAATTAGATGTCTAGGGGTATGACGAGAACTCCATGGGTCTCCCCGGCACATAGACTAAAATCAAAAGTTAAATCACTAAAATGTCCTCATTTTTACTACCTTTGTCTGAGGTCGAACCAGCTTCGAATCCGCGAGGCTGCCAAGATTTTCTATTTAATGGATGTATTTAAATATGCTATTATCTTTGTCAATATAAATTCAATGTGCATCATAAATGAGATATTTCAGAGTTGATCGAATGTAGAAAATTGTGACTTGATTAATGAATTGGAGATACGAAGAAATAGATGTACCATAATAAATTCTTGTACAATTCCATTTTATCAATAACAAATTACTTAGTACGCGGACAGAATTCACGCACAGTTCAATGACAAGTGCCCTGCATACATTTCTTAGCCTTACGCGACGCTTCACGACAAGCATAGAATTCACTGATATACATCCGCCATTACGTTTAGGTGAGAATTAGTATACGTTATATCTTTTCAAACAAAGCTTTTTTGTTTAATGGTTGCAATTGTTTGTCAGTTGAACAGCGAAATCATCAGAATGTTATCACTGTAAATCATTTTCCATAATCACAAATCTCAAAATATTTGAGACTCCTAAATTGTATACTTTGCAGATCAGATCAGACGGCCACACATTTTATTTTCGAGTTTTAGATTCATTTATCACAGTCTGATTTCAAACAAGGGTATCAATTGAAGAAGTCATATATTCCGCGAATACATTTTTGTGGTAACATTTTTTTTATTTATAACAAAAAATTTACAATATATTTTTTACAAAATAATAAGTTAATATGATGTTGTAGAATTATTCTGACATTGATTGAATTTTTGTGGTAACATTAGATGCCATCGGTTGTTTTTCCTAGAAGTTGGAAGTTGACGTTTTCTGCGCCAAGTCTTTGACTAATTGGATCTCTAGCAATACGCTATAACTACAGAATTAAGACAGACTATTTCAAGAGCGATATTATTAAGATTTAATAAAATACTAATTGCAATCATTTATTACTCGTAATTTGAAGAAATATTTAGTATTTATAAATATAATGATGTAATTGTTGAATTAATATCGGTAAAGTATTAGAATTTTCTCGGTAAGGCAGAAAGCAAATCATCTCCAGATTTCAGATATTTTCTCCAAGTTCCTGAAATGAATGAAGATGCGATTTAGTCGGAACTTAAATTAGAACAAAATTAATTCAATCTGTGCCGTGAAGATGAATATACTTTCTGGAAAATCGATGTGAGATAGTTTGTTAATAATAATATTAATAATAATATTAACGATAATATGATTAACAATAATAAGAGCATACGCCATTTAGTGATCAAATCGAATTTCTATATTGAGGTACAGGGCCCCTTTAGAAAACATGGGGAAACTACTGCTTGAACAACTTTTCCACGACATCTAAGGGGAAGGGGCTTCAGCTTCGACCATGTATTCGGGCAGGACACCATAAATAATAATAATAATAATAATAATAATAATAATAATAATAATAATAATAATAATAATAATAATTTCAAGGCGGTTGAAGAATAATGCATCCATGGCAGTATCTTTTCCATTTTGCAACCAATACTCACAAATATTTTTCCACCTGATTCCTACATTTGAAGTAATATAATATATACCCTGTTCACTTAAGCCGGACAAACCCGCCGGAGAAGAATTTTGGTGATTTTTGTGGAGGATTGATTGGCGCTTTCATCTTGTTGTCACGTCGCAGCTGATGTCCTTAGTCTTGATTTACACTCCAGAAGTAACACTGTGCATGTTCACCAAAACTCCGTAATCGATCATCAAAAGGAAAGTGGAAATCGGTTCTTAAGGTGCTCTTTCATCTCCGGGACAGCGGGTGTGGCCACGCCACTTGGATATCGTGAATCCCATGTGGGTGCGCACTGAGTTGCAGACGAAGGTCCCAAGTTGTTGAGATTCTTCAACGACTTTTCATAATCTCCAGAGATTATTGTTGTACCCTTTTCTTTCCTCGGGTACGAAAAGAATTTTGGACACCAGTTAATAAATGACTACGTTACGGAGACAGCACTTTCAATCTACACTAAGTAATAATAATAATAATAATAATAATAATAATAATTACTATTATTATAATTATCATTATTAATTTTATTATAACAATAACATTAATAAATGCAACCGTCATTAAAATTGTCAGGGTATTGTACCTGATCACCATTACTAAACGTATTAACTATCAAATTAGCAAACCGATACATGTGAAGTTATTTGGATTGATTAAGTATAATAAAGAAACATCTGATTGCATGGCCAATTGTCTGGCGCGACAAGCGATCGGGATCAAAGGCTTGTGGCCGGCCGGTCCATTTTCCGCCCAGTGTGCCCACCTCCTGCCGCCACATCGGTGGAAATCCAGGCCTCAGAGCTTCGTTTCCACCGCTCGCGCCGCACGCTAGTTAGAACCGCCGCCACCGCCGCCGTACTTTATTTCCTTCCGACGAGCGCAGAGAGATGGGTTTGAGCTTCGTGATTCACTGCGTGAGAAGCCGTGCGTTATGGGGCTGCTCCGCCGCTTGTCCGCGTCGGAAAGCTTATTTGCGGAGGCGCATCGGCCGACGGGCTCAAGAGGCGCAGGCGCTCGTGTGTGGCGGAGATTTGTCTACTCGTCCTCTCCGCAACGACATTCCCCTTGAGCGCAGACCAAAGGGAGTGGTGTGAGGTTAAGAGATCTGTGCTTAAATCTTCGCCCCGCGAATATACGTGATTCTGTATGTTAAAAATGGTTGAAATTAACCGTTAATGTTTATTATTATTATTATTATTATTATTATTATTATTATTATTATTATTATTATTATATTATAGGCTGTTACAATTTCATTTTAATTTCTGATTGGCCTGATAAATATATTTTCCCTAGTAATAAGAGTAAAAAAGTGGAATGTAGGTATTGGATTACTTGATAATGGCTACTTAAAATGAGGATAAATACTTAATTACATACTTATAAATACTTAAATACTTAATTACATTACTTATAAATACTTAAATACTTAATTACGTCAATTACAATCCAGTATGGTGAACGAAAAATCGGAAACCGAAGTTAAAATATTGGCTTGTTTCCTTAAGAGGTTTGACTCTGTAATAGGCAATATGAATATTATGCAAACTATTACGAAATCATAGTAAGCTGAAAGATGTTTGAGACTATGATATAATTATCCGCTAATTTTGTTGCTTATCGATATGATTAGCGAAGTGTTGCCACAGCTATTGTGATCTTTGGAAAAATCTTAATCTTTGATAATTCATTCTCTTTAGCAATGTGAGAAACGTGATACATTTCAGTTGTAACGGAAGTTTGAGAGAGAAAATCTGCACCGCCATGAGCACAAGACGGCAATGGCGGCCTGTGGAAAGATGTGATACTGGATGCTGGTTGAACGACAGAGAAAAGTTCACTAGCCCGTATTTTTCACGGGTTCGCGGAAAAATGTACGGAGTCATTGTTTGGATTTTCGAATTAAAATTGAGGAATTTAATCTTCTAAGCATTTCCAAATTTTATTGCTCTTTAAGTGAACTACAGTACTACAAATAATTATTTACCTATTTTCAAAATTACTTAGTCGCTGTAAAGTAACACATTTGAGGGAGAGTCTCAAAAGTCGATATAGAAACACATCCAAATCGTGACTTATAGAAATTGTTTTTACTGAAAATTAATTGTTTTGAAAATATTATAAACATCTTCTCTAGAACTAGGAAACAATTTTTCAAATACTTTCAATCTCTATCACAATTTTTGAATTGTTGTTGCGATCCCAAAACAACTAAATTACAAAATACCAATGATGCGGAAAGAAGTGTTTTCATTTTTGTTATTTACTGTTATCTATAAAGTGCTACGTTACATACTATTTTTTACATATTTGAACTCATTAAAAATTCCTTACTAATGTTTTGTGGGACTGAGTAAACCTTCTAACCAGGTCTGCCATTAGCAATCGACCCTTCTCCCAGGACGGCAAGCGACTGGGAAGCGAGGCGGGGGTGAGGGCCAGGGAGGGTGGAGGGGCGGGGGAGGAGCGGCGGGCGGCGCCGCGGGACGGGACAGGGCGGCGTCAGCTGCAAACCGGAGCGCTGTAAGACGCATGGCTTCCCTCGGACATTCCATCTCTCGTTGGCAGACTAGAGCTTATAGCTCGGGCGCGGGCCTCCCGCGGGGGAGGTGGGGGGGAGGGGAGGGCGGTTGGGCGAGGACGCGTAGGCGAGTGGGCGAACGGCGGGCCGGGCGACGGACGGGCGGGCTGGGCGTCGCCTGTTGATGAACGGGCCGCCCCCGCCCCACCTCCTCCCATCACGCGTCTCTCCTACTCTCACCATACCACATGACGTCTTGGAGATCCTAATTTTAAGATTCCAGAATTCCCGCCTGTCTATACGCATCAATTCTCCTAATTTATTGTCACTTCTTGCTGATTTTGTTAGAACATACTTCTTGCACAGTATTGCAACTTCACGGTGTTTGTAGCACAACATTTTCTCCGCACAGATTCTATAATTAGCAAATTTTAAACAATTGTGTGAAGAATACTGAGGAAGGATGTGCTCGGGTTCTGTAAATGCCACCATTGTGCCATAAATGCGTAATGCATGAAGCGAAAATTATTGTCGTCTCATCTTTCCAAATAGGCCATTTCCATCATCTTTCACCACCAATTTTCTCACCAATAATGAACGTAAACTACTCAACCACTTTTCAAATCTACGGCAATGATTTCTGACAGCCGAAAGAATGTGTGCGGGTTGCATTCACGCCTATACTCATCGTGCAATAGTGGAAATACCGAGAAACAATAGTTTTGCCCTACGATAAATTGAATGTCGTACAATAATAGAAAGAATGTGTATTGGAAATTGCATAGGAATTTCCTCAGCTACTGAAGCAGGAAGTGTAATTACATTCGTATAAAATATATGCAGAATCATTGTACAGTTAACCCTTTTTTTTAGAAAAACAAATTAAAAACGAGTTGATTCTTTAGATGATTTAGCAGCAGAAATATTATTTAATTCCAGGAATTATTACTCGATATAAATTCACCAATCAACGTGTTCATGGTATACTTTGTGACGTAATTTCTGAGACTATTTTAAAACCTTACCACATTTACCCTTCATTCCAGGGAGAATGTTGATGAGTGTATTTGCATTGCTTCCTGAGACCTACACATCAGAAAAAAATGTGATTTCAATAGTAAGTTGAAAACCATACCATGGTGAAATGGGTAGACAAAAATCATACCCATTTTAAACTTGTTCAAGCATTATAACCTATTTCTTGATTGATCAAAATGTATCATTACTAATGGGAAATTAAGCATTAAAGGCAATTTATTAGTACGTTAATTTAATTGAGTTAAATTATCAAGATATTTGCATGGTTTATACACGTCATTAGCGTGGATCCTTCTACTCTCATTAGCATTTTTCCGTATTGTCTTTGCTATATTGGTCAATAATATTTCAACGAAGAGTGTGTTTGAAGAGTAAAATAATTCACAAGATATTAAATCTTGAATTCTGCTTTGAAAATTAAAAGTATCACACGAATAGTACTATAAAAGTATTAGCTGAGAACTATACTACTCTGAAGAAAGCATCTGAATATATTTCATTATAAAAATATCTATTTTTACTTATTTTGGGTCCACTTGTTCGTTTAAAAATTTGCTCGTAAGCATCCCAATGAATTTGATAGCTGCCCATCTGAGATTCAGACGTCCCTGCCCCTTTTCGTACGTTTTACATATTTCGTCCATAAATCATCTTCTTCATTCACAGCCTTCGTAATAAATAAGAGGTTCAACATTTCGTCGTCGCTCAGGTCTTGGCTCGTCTTTTTTTAGTGCCTCTCTGTTAATTTTTAATCTTTTCCTTTTTCTTAATTAATTCTCTCACCGCGGCAGAGCGCCACCTCCACTCCCGACCCGACCAGAGGGGAATTTCTCGGTAGATAAATGAAGAACGATAGGCGGTGGTATCCGATCGTACTTCGTTTTTTGGAAGGATCCCTCCCTGGAGAAAAGACGAAAAAGTTACTCATGAAACAAGGAATTTCAGAAAATGTTCAATGCAAACACACTACACGTGTGATGTTTTCAAACAGTAACTATTATATATAATACCCTTAACACGCATTTATTCATTTAGATTTCAGAAAGCAACAATGGAGCTTGGTTCATAAATTAATTTCCTGAATTAAACTGTGAATAGTACTGAGCTCGAATTGGCTAGTTGCAACAAAATGAATATACCATAACTTTTTTAATAAAATTTTCTACACTGAAATTACCCTAATCAAAAAGCCATCTCGAAATATTTGATACAACAAATACGATGTCGAAATGATGGCAAATATGATGTCAAATCATTTCAAATAAAATTCGACACACATTTTGAATTAAAAAAAACAAAACATTAGAATATTTTCATGTTGATATTTGTGAAATTAACTATTTATCAAAGTTTAAGCTATAAATGTAGTAATCAGGTGATTGTGAACCAAAACGAACATACCATGACATGAAGGAACAGGTATGATTAAAAATGTCGGTCTTCTGGAGAGGGTAGGGATTTTAAAATTTTGTATTTGCAGGCATGTGACATTGGCAGTTACGATGTCACCGCCTTCGAGATTACTAGAATGTTCGTTAGCAGTTGATAGTTTGTTATATCTGATTTGACCTTCATCATCCTTGAGTAAAATATTTAAAACTCAGCACGCTTTGTTTTTATTACCGCTACCATGGTATGATGTTCATAACGACAGTGTTCATCTTGCTTCCAGTTCAATGGCACTGCTTTATCAGGAGATCTCACTGTAACATTTACGGGCTTACGGATAGAATGATGCCCAAAATTTCCATAAGTTAAGTATAAATTTATTGAATTTTGCTACATGAATATAAATGGAGAGGATCTCAAATGTCTGCTCGCGTATTTATTGCTGTTGACATTGGGAAAATGACCTTTGAAAAGAAAAGCAGCGCGACATTTCTAGAAGCATTGTCTAAAATTTTAATTCAAGTTTGAATAGCTAATTGTATATGTGAAAAAAAGAAATAAAATATTCATATGCTTGTTGAAAAAAAGGATCGCAACCAAACAGTTGTTCAAACGGATGTGATGTTTAGGATTGTGTTCAACTTCAGTGTCTACAAGTGTACAATAATACAGGATTATTCTAATACACCGTACGTATTCATTTTTTAACACCACCACTAAGAAATATTGTAAGTCGAACGCATGGAAAATCTCATTTCGCCACCGTAAAAAAATGGAATGGACCGTTAAAATGGCCTCCAGAACGCAGCGCAGGACTCCCCTCCCCACTGCGAACCACAAAGCCCGCGCGCCTGATTAACACCGCAACTCCAACCCCTCAAAAAATTCTCGGATCCGCCGACGATAAACGACGTTTCCAAAATGAGGCGCCTTCATCGAAAGCTTCCCGCCGAAACATAATTCCCGGAAAGCGGCAAGCGCGCCCGCGAGCACATAGAATCCACCGCGCCTCCATCGAAAACCCCCGCCCCGCCCCCCGCCCCCTCCTCCGCCGCCCATCCAGGAGCGCGGCGGAGCGGAGCGGTGCGCCCAGCCTTTCCTTCCCAATTTAACATCGCCTCCCCGCTCCCCGGTCCCGCCCGCCCCACCCTGCCCGCGCCTTGCCCGCGCCCCGCCGCGCGGCCCGAGTTTCACAGCAGATAAATCAGAGGAGCGACCTCCGTAAATAAGACCCCGACTGACTAGACTAGAGTTATAGCGGCGGCATTTGCCGCGTGTCCGGGCTTTGATTCATAACGCCGCGGCTACGTACGTCCCCCCTTCCTCCGCGCTCTACGCTCGCCTCGCCCCCCTCCCACCTCACCCCCGGTTGCCGGCCGCCGGCCGCCCTGAACGCGCTTCGCCGTCTCGGGACGGGCGTCGGTCGTTGAGGTACAGGCGTTTTGAAAGCGCGATATATTTTTTTTGTCGGACAAGTACGAATGTTTGGTCGCGTCTTGTTGGACCTTGACGCAACGTTTAAGGCGCGCTTCGTTTTTATACCAGTTTAATCTCTTCCTGGTGTGGGTGGTCTGTGTTATCTCTTAATTGCATAAATCCATTTTGTTTGGATGAGGAAAGGAATTCGTATCATCGTTTGCGTGAGAATGACATTTCACACATTGCTCTACACAAGCAATAAAAGCAAGTTGTTTACTAATTCAAAAAATTACTATTATTAAATTAATTATAGCTTACTGCTCTAAAGCCTAGCTTATTAAGTTCCGACAAATGGGAGAGCGAGTGGAAGAGTGGACAGACTAAGGGATAGGCAGAAGGGTGTAGACAGGCGAATATGTCGTAATAGATGACAAAATTAACAGGAAAATGGGTTAGAAGAGAATGAGATATGTCGTATTAGGTCAATACATAAACAGGTAAATGATGAAGAAGAGAGAAATACATTTAGATGGAAAGAAATTATAATGTGACTGCAGACAAGATACACTCAGACATTTCTGAACATTGATTAATAGAAGGGAACCCAGAAAAAGCTAATTATCTTTCAGAGTAAATAATACCAGTTTCGTTACTTGATCCAATTAGTAAGGGTAATGTTTGATAGTTTCGCAACGCGATTAAAAAAAATGTTTTGAGACTAAGCTGTTCATTAAGTATATGCCGACATGTGCAAGATTCAAAATAATTATTTTAATAAAATTCTCGTTTTAAAATAATCGATGTCATCAACAATATTTCAGTTCAAAAAGCTTTACTTGTAATAAATTTTAACTGACTGACTTTATAACTCTTCTACACCTACGCGTCTTCAAAAATCATCTTTTCATTATTGAGACTTAAAATTAGAATGTTCCAGTATTTTTACTAAACTTCTATACTTGTAAATTGTCGATCGTCAAAAATATCGATTCCAAATTTAACGACGTGTTTTGTGTTTCATGTTTATTCGTTAATTTACCACAAGCTATATAAAGAAGTGGAATGAAATAAGAGCAAACAGTAAACTAATATTTTCTAATTGTATACGCATTGCTTTTTCACAAGAATATCAGCGGAAATAACTTCTAGTTTATACAATTACTTATACTTAAATGCACTATTTTCAACAAATGTGAAATTCCGCATACATGAATTTATAAGAAATTGAATTATGATAGCTCTTGAGGAAAGGATCGAAATTATCGTTGTAGCAAGTTTACACAATAATCTGTTAAAAAACAGATACAAAATACAGAAATTGAGGGAAAACTTAATTTATTCGAATTAAAGTATGCGATATAAAAGGTATATTCTAAAATGTTAGTTATTCAAGTTTAAGTTGATGCTACCCAAACTTATATATGTCTGTTCATATGCTTTGTGGCAATAAAGAAATATAAACGAAGCATTGTTAATGGTTAAATAAAAACTGAAAGTCATGGTGATATAGATATAGAATACGTGTATTAAATGTGTTTACATCCTTTTTATATCTAAAACGATGAGGTCGATATTCCACAATAGAATTTCAGAATCCTGACACTTTCATTAAATCAAATAGTGTCTGGAATCTAGACAAAGTATGATAGGAGCGTGTAAGAACGCCGGTCCATAATTATCAGCATATAAACATCCCATAGCAGGGAATTACTTATCAAGTTTCACCACCCATAAATCACGCAACACCACCTTCTATTAATTAAAGAACCATTTTGGGACATGACGTGAGATCGCGATGTTCTTCGTTCTCACCAATATTTTCTCAGACACCTTTTCAAATAATACAATAAAAATTAAAACCCTACCTCCGCTTCTCGCATTTGTTTCCTTAACGTTTTCATTCATTCTCATATGCAACGCAGAGCGCTCAGAATCGGAAAGCTAATATTTAGAGAAAGAAGGTCCACCATTATTATCTCGTGAAATCCAAGCGGACAGAGTCTCCGCCCACTGGGAGAAGTCGAAGAAGAAACAAATAAAAGAACACGGGCAGTACTGGATCTGCCCACGGTCTCCGAGACCAACAGAGCGGCTCGGTCCGCCAGCCGTCGCCACCGCCCCCACCGCCGCCGCCTCCACCCGCACCCCGCCCCCGCCCTCGCCCCGTCGAGCCCTCCAGTCACGAAGCTCCATTTATCATTCCCCGCCTGCTTCTCAGCATTTTAGACCCACTAAACATTCCGCCGCAGCCCCTGCCTCTCGCCGTCGCTGGCTCCGATGTTGTTATTATTATTGGAGGGAAATTGTTTGACAGTAAATAATATTCGGGCCCCCTGCCTCGCGGTGCGGGTTCGAGTCGTGATTCTGGAAAGAGTTGCTGTGCAGTTTTCCCTTGAGGCGGCGCGACTGGGGAGAGCTTGTTGAAGACGCACGCTTTGCGGGGGCCCTGCACACAGATCATGGCAGCTGCAACCGGCCGCATCTTCACACGTTGCGGATATCCTTCGTCAAAAGATTGCCTGTGCACATGTAGGAGAACGGGTTTAATCTGAGTGGAGCCGTTTATGTTGCGGCAGAGAGCAAATGTTTTATGCTTGATACAGAGAGTCTACTGATCTTTATTAAGTGTTTACAAATAAAAACAAACTATTTTTAAAGATACTTCTTCGTTTAATGTAAAAATCAGCATTTTTTAGTTTTACGTTTTGGTGTGCCGACCGTATGTGAAATCGCTTTAGTAGTTTTTCCTTTCATGTACGATCCAAAGGGAATTGTCTGTCTTAGCTATTAAGAGAAACAAAATCATCAAAACCTTTTGGTGAAAAAAAATTTATTAATATTTTATGACTTAACATACTTTTATTTCAAAATGTTGACCTTAGAATGAAAGCTCCAGCGCACTTACCAGTTTTAAAAGAACAAGGTTTGGAAACTCTCTCATCGAAAGCAATTATTATCTCTAAGAACATGAATATGTGTCAGTGGAATAGTATATCCTGTTAAGCTTTTCTGAAGGCAACAATGTTATACTATGAAGTTTTTCGTTTTCCAAAATCCTCATTTTAATGCTTTTTAGTGCAATAATATTTTGTTGTTTTGTTTGACGTATCAGAAGCATCTTGGATAATGAATTCAATCCATACAGGAGGAAAGAACACACTTGTAAACTCGAGAGTAATTCACTCGACTTAAAACCATTCATGTGACACTTTTACTTAATAAAAGGCAAGAAAATATTTATTTAAAATTGTATGGATATCTAAACTATAGGTAAATATTGTTGAAGTAACATTCACTACAACACAGGGAATCAAAAACTCAAATGTTTTCCCTTGAAATTACTTGTATTATTCCTTTATTCGTTACATTTCTGGCCTTTAATCGTTTATTTGATCTCGAACAATTTTTGTGCGTTGCCTACTTTTTCAAACGTTAAAATCAAACTATGTTAAACAAAACTGTTTTCATTTCTTTCCGTGTGGGAGAGAAATATGTACTCTCCTGACCACCGATAACTCACGTAGACCTGAGTTCAGCTTCCTAACGTGTGAGCGCTGAGTTGATACATGTAATTATCGCCGTTACGCATTTGGCGCAGCACAGGTATCGTTTCGAGATGGTTAGCTAATGACTGCCGCCATACATTTTCGTATCCCGTTAATTACCATTCTCACGTGCTGTGTGCACGAGATATATGAACACACAACTGAAGGTATATCGAGAGGCATCAACGGAAACATAAAACTTTTGTGAAAATAAATATACAGGAAAGTGATTATATATCGAACAAACTCATAAATATTCCACAATACTATTACATTTTGTCGTTTAAATCCAAAAAAATATAATATAAAAACTAGAAATTTTGAAAAAAATATTATAAAATTGACAGCTGGATACGTAATGAACTCTATTATCATATTTACAGTACGGTTTCTAAAAATACAATTTTTTCTTTTCTAAAAATAGAAGCACATAATCTGGCGAAGTAATTACAATTGTCAAAATTACTAATAGATCAACTAATTGGTATTGCAAAAATTCTTCAGACGATATGCAAACTAACCATCAATCACTCTTTGTGAAAGCCTCTGTAAATATTGAAATGATTGCTATTTATTCCTGTTGCAAGTGGAATACCAGCTGGAGCACGGATAACGGATGACGCAAATTGATAGGAATACCAAGAGAAAGTCAGTATTTAAAACCACCAGATAAAAACACATATCCATTCTTTCTTGGCATCTCAGAAACATCTGATCGAGTAATTTCTCAGTATTGAAGTAGCAGATTACTTAATCACATCTGAAGTTCTACAAATAAAATTATATCAGTGTAATTGTAGTTCACGTTTTTTATTGGACGAATACAACAAAAAATCGTAGGTAACATTAAAATCATTCTTGAAGATATTTCGACATTCCATGAAATGCAAACAAATATTCCTTAAACAAAATGTTAGAAGGAAAGGAATCGGTGATGCCCAAGACCTTTTCCAGAGTGCAAATTGATGCTGCGGATGTAGGTATTCGACGTCTCTTGAGAGTGATGTTTCCTGCTAAAAAAAGGATTTGTTTGTCCCAGTAAAGCATGTTCCTCAACAACAAGCCTCATTTCCTAATACCATTCTCTGAAATATTTAAATCGAGGACTCTAAATCAAGGAAATTGGAAAATGAAACATTCCCAATAGCGGTAAGAACGTGTAGCGCAAGCTCCCAAGATCATTCGGAAATCAGAATGTGTAACGTAAGAGAAGACAGTTATCTTTTTCCTTGTCAATTCGTACGTTTGGTGTTTTAAACGTTCTTTTGAAGCAAATTGCCAACTAGCACCGTGTCCTTTATTGTATCACGCCGCAAATGCTCCGCCGTCTCAAATTGTTCGTTAAACTCTAACGACAACTCAGTTGAGACTGTCTACCTTCCCGTGCACCGACTCACGGGAGCGGGCCGAACAAAAGAGAGACGGCGGGGCTGCGGCGCAGGCAGGTGGCCGAGTGTCTGTCTTTTGTTTTATTGCGGGGCTCCGCGTGTGTGAGTCCGCCCGTCCGTCCCGCCGTCGGTCCGTCCGTAGTCCGTCCGTCCATCCGTCCGTCCGTCCGCCGCCCGCCTTTCCGTCCGCCCGTCCGTCTGTTCGGCCGACTGAGTCGTGACTGGCCTCCGGCTGTGCTGCGGAAGAGGCAGGTGCCTTCTCCGCGCGCCGAGGAGGAGGAAGAGACAAAGCGAGGGAGACTCAGGGAGGAGGAGCGAGAAAGGTAGATGAGAAGGAGGAAGAGAACGAGGAGGAAGACGGAGAAGCAGGCGTTGGGTCGGCAACGCAACGCCAGGCAGGCAAGACAACAGCGCCCCTCTGTGAGCGGTCGTGGGTAGGGGGCCGGGGGGAGGGGTGGCGGCATCGGCGGCGGCGGGGAGGCGTGGTCTGGCCCGCGGAGCAATGGTGGAAACGCAGCAGAGCTAGAAACAGTCGCTGCCCGGCATCTGCGGTTCCCCCGACAGCACAAAGGCCGGTTGGAGGGGCCACGCGCTGGCAGCCGAGAGAAAGGAACCGAGAGGCAGATGCGGCCTACACTCACTGTAACTGAAATGTGGAAGGCAAACAATATTTCCTCCTTTTGTGATCTGTAGACACTAATTTAATTATTAAAAACCTGAAAGGAATTTTCGTTTGTTTAAATAAATTATAAATTTCAATTCTAATACCAAAATATTACACAATATTATTGTCAAATCGTTTAATGGTAATTTAGTGATTTTCTAAGCATATACCAAAGAAACGAAATAGTTGCACTCTATCATTTTTTCTGATAAGATGTTTTGTGACAAAGTTGAAATAAGACAGAATAATTGACAGATTTCAATTCACAGATCAATTGTCAGATCAATTCCCAATTTTAATATAGAGAAATATTACAATTTTTAAAATTTTTCCAACTGTACATAAAATCCGAAAGTAGGGGCCAAGGTTTGCAAGAAAATAGTGTTTCATTGCAAACACTGCTCTTTACAGATTTGGAATGCTATTGAAAATACGCAATGTTACACCGATTTTATATATAAACATCCTATCCACATTATTAATTTAGAAAATTACGAGAATTCAATACATTCTTGTATAGACATTTCCTTCAATATTTTATGAAAGCATCACAATGAAAGAAGTAATTGTGTCTTAACGACTTGAAGAAACAGAAAGTCAGTCCAGTGCCCTTTGCTTCCCTACTAAATTAATAACCAACTGTTTGCTCCGCAGTCAAGAGAAGAGGTTGGAGGATGTCCTCGAATGTGGGAGATGCAAGTTAGTACAATACGCGTCCCTCGCAGGAAGTGAATGAGTCACTCGGAAAGAGTGCACGCGAACAATAGGAGCTCTGGGGTAAGAAAAGCAGTGCCTGCGCGTTCAATGTATGCAAGCATGTATGATACTCAATGAACAAAAGGATGTCTGTAATCTTGTATAATTAATGCTGTAAATATGTGTCGCTAACTTAGGATTTGTTTGAAATCGCTTAGTAATGCAGATGCCGGCAACGACTCGATAAAATCTCACATCGATCGTATCATGAAATGATAAATATCTGCACATAATTAGATATTATTTGAGAAAAAATCTTTTGCATTTACTATTTATAATTTCAATTCTTCATTTACAGCTAAATAAATGGTAAAGCACTATGCTTGAAAAATATGTTATTTCTGTATCTCCAGACTTGCCTTTTATGAGTTTTGCACCTTCATAGCATATCGAGAGGGAATTCAACAACGAATACTGCTGAGAACTGAAAAAAATTATGTTTGCTTGGATTGAAAGATTTTTACAGATTCAAATTCTGTAGATAATTATTATCTACTTGAATAGTTTAACGAAAATAGAATAGAAGATGAAGTACTACGTTTTAAGAGTAACAATTTCATTTTCGTTATAATCAGAATTATTTCCAGGGAGTGGAGTGACAAATGTAGTGTACAGTCGACTTGATGTTTTCTTATTTATGATTTTTCTTTTCTGCTGAATATAAATGGGGTTTTGTTGTTTTATAATTAATATTATAACGTAAGCAAATGACACATTGGATGTCAATCGTTAGTGTAGAAAATTAGTGAAAGCTATATTGATTTCTAGTGGGAGGAGAAAGAGGGGCTAAACCACCTCTTGGGTGCGCCGTTGAATCATATTTATGATGAGAAATATTATCACCAACTGTCCAAAGGTTGATTTAAACATTATACTTTCAGATAACCTACGTGTAGCTTATAACGGTTTCGAAGGTGCTCCCTAAAGAAATGGATAAGAGCAAGTTTGGTATATACGGCGGGGGCCTCTGTTATAAATTTCTTCAAAAGAATGTACCAGTAAAATGTGAAGCTTCTGCAATACGCAGAGCTTATACAATAAGTGCCGTATATTTAAAATTCCTCGGGAGAATATTTTGAGATACATCGTCGGAGATTGATCTTGCTACTGGGAGAATTCTTGATTATTTGATAGTGCACGAGCTAACAGGCAGACATCCCGCTTGTCGTTCATTATTCAAACAGCCGTCGGGGGTATTTGTTATGCATAGCTGCTGTGATGTTGCCAGATCGACCTTGAACTACAGTTTGGCCTCAGTGGCCAGAGATTACAGAAACTGAAAGCGTGATTTAACATTATATTTCATTTTGACAGCTATTTTACATAGTTTTATTTAACATTTGTAAATATTTTTGAGCCTCATTCAATATCAACTAGCGTATACTATATCTTCTGTATGAAACTTAGTGGTTTACTAAACCACATCGTAAAACTCTGAGAAATAAAGAAAACAAATTGCGCTTAATAAAGCAAAAATCATTCACGTACGTCGATCAGAGTTTAAAATTTGAATAGGGGGTGCCAAACGATGCGTAACTGGCCACATGTGAAAGATATAACGATCATTTTTCATGTCAATAACATTGTTTTTACTATGAATGTTAGGAGGCTAATTTTCTTGAAATCTCTAAAGTAAATACTACGTTTTCGGACAAAAGACAAGACGAAGGATTTACCAACTTTTCTTACATCGGCCCCTTTAAAAAACCCTTTATGCGTCATTGACACCCTTGATGTTTTTCTCACAAACTACAGCATATAACACAATCATAACACAAATTATTTCACATAAATGTCTTGATGAGAATTGGACAAAGAATATGAAAAAAATTAAAATCAAGGTTTATTAGATTTATATTATTTTTTGTACAGGTATAATTTTTTTTTCAAATGCGAACAAGTATTATTACGTCTTTTAAAGCTTTATATATGAAAACTATCAAATTTCGCACTTTTTATTCCTCGCCTACACTTTTTTGACATACAGGTTAATGCATAAAATATATTTAAAACTTTAAATTGCAAAACACCGCGCTTAGTGCTTAGTCACAATTGTTCTGACAATTGTAGCTAAATAAACATAATGTTTTACAATTTAAATATTTAAATGTATTAATACATGTAAACCTGTCTGTCGAAAATGTGAAGGCCAAGAATAAAAATTGTGAAAATAGGAAGAGAATGACATACCAAATGAAATATTAAGCGAGAAAGATAATTAATTATTAACTTCATTAAATGTTTTCAAATAATTAGAATCTTGATTTTAGCGAGCTGTAGTCACCGTTGCATATTAGGCTTTTGATGATCCCATTTAAAATTTTAACCAGCAACAGGGTGTCGATACAGACCCCATGGGGAACCACTGGAACAGACACAAAATCAAAGAAGGACTAGTCGCATCAGCAACACACGATACGCACTATGACAAAACTAGAGAGTAATATCCGTAGGTAGGCTGATCTTGAAGTATAACCTAACTGTTCGCATGGCGGCGTAGCATAGTACGTGCACTAAAGCCGTCTCAGTTAACAGGCCGAGAAATATGTTTCCCTCATTAAAAATTCACAAAAGAATTGATAATGATACTCAAAAGATTTCAATACTTACCACGACATGTTGATCATTAACGGTAACTGCTTTGTAATTGAACAAAAATTCTTAGTTTGACAATTTACTTTGGGGGTGACGTGCGTGATGATAAAAATTAATGAATCAAGATCACAAAGTTTGGACATGATTTCGATGCGTAATCATAATTAAAAACACAAAAGTCTATGTTAATAAGTTACTAATCATCATTAAGAAAATAAAACATATTTTTATTTGTTATTTTAGGGTTAACATTTATAACGTAAACAATTGACTTATTGAATGAATTTCGTCAGTACAGAAAATCAGTAAAAGTTATATTTTTAAATATATCGCAGGCTTCGGGAGGGGGAGCTGAAATCTCATGAGCTCTCTCGCCTTTGGGTGCACATCGTATAAATAATTTTTGTTGTTATTATTATTATTATTATTATTATTATTATTATTATTATTATTATTATTATTATTATTATTGTCAGTAATTACTCAATTTGAATGCAACATCTTAAAACTGAGATTTTTCTCTTCCATCGTTTTCTGGCGTTTATTGTGTTATGAAATGTAAGCCAATTATGTAATTCTTTTAGAGCATACATATTCCCACTATCACATACAGTATTTGAATAAATTGAATAATTGTTCACATTAAGCAAAGTATTATTTTATAGGAAGAATTATTTAAACTGTGGTAGCTTTTATGCATATTGAAGTAGGTTATGAACAATATTGATTAGTAGTATGGAACGTTTATTGAGTTTCTGTCAATAAAAATACATAATTTATAGTGATGGCACATCAAATTTGTCATTTTATTGACCGGAACTCAAGAAAAGTTCCATGCTGTTATTAAAGGCGGTCTAGAAACCAAGCACGTTAATATTGATTAGGTCTTCCGTACGACCATGTTCTGATTAATGAAATTAGTTTTCTTACTGGTATTATATATTATTACATTTATATTATTGTGAAAAGCAGTGCGTCTTTTTGATTTTTATAAGTGTAAATGTTTTTCATTTCTATATAACGATATGGCATCGTTATTGAATATAGTTGATGTGACCTTGTGACAATCGATGTTACGACATACGTTGTCATGTGACTAAGTGAGTCGGATGTGTACATTAACATGCACTATTGCATCTAAAGGTCAATGAACTATTTTAGCACCATTTTTATACAAGTTCAATTATTTTACATTGTAATGCTGGTGTTATTGAAAGTTCCATAGATGAAAGTGAATAATGTCTCCCTCTTGGCACATTACAAGACATATGCCAGAACAACTATACCATCGCTTTACGACGTATTAAGTACGCATTAGTGGGAAAGCGTGATCCGCTCAATTGATCGGATATGAAGGCGAGGATGGTGAGGGTGAGGACGGCGAGGGCGCGGATAGGCGGGCGAGGGTGGCGGGTCCGGAGAGGCCGAGGGCGAGGGCGAGGGTGTGTTCCCTGAGCACGCACGCATGGCTCCCGCCACCGCCCGAGATTATTTCCGACACGCCCGGATATTGGCCGCTTTCATCTGCTTTATGAGCTTCAATTTTTCTGGTGGTGCGGAGAATTATCGGTCGTTTAGGCAAATAGAATAATATCCTGAAGGTATTTCAGCTATATTAGATTGTGGTTGGTTGAAAGTGAGTTCTAGTATTACTCGTGTGTAATGTTGGGACTTGTTACGATGTACTAACTTACAGTGACATTTTTGAATAATAAAGAACGAAAGAAATAATATTCTGAGTGTTTTAATATTTATTTGGAATATTTTGTACCTTAAATCCTTCTATATTCCCACCCATCTTCAGTGACCTGAAAATGTTCCATTTTTTACTAACTTAAGGTAAACATTATATTCATATACCCTGTCAATAATTTAAAAGCACATACAAAAGATGTAATTAAAATGCTGCAACATGTGTGCAAAAATAAATTATTTGTTATTGTTTACACTTCTTCAACGAAAGTCGATAATGCTAGAAATTTTCTATTTTTATATTAGAAAATATTGGACATGTGATAGAAACTCTAAATAATGAACAGAACCAAAGGTAACGCATTGGAATTTTCTTCTCTTTTCTAAATATTCCTATTCTTTTCCTTTTATTTTTCTTGTTTACTTAATTCATAAAAACCTGTTAAGTATTATGTGTAAGATACTACGGGTAAAAATGAGGTCTATTAACATTTTCTTGAACTCTGGTTTCTCCAACCTGACTTCTATCTCAGATTCAAGACTCGTTACTGGCATATTTAGTATTTTAGATTTATACTGTGTAAATGCAACTAATACATTAAATATCATTGTTAAAATGAATATTATTTTCTTTTTGATCCTGTGTGTAGTGGCTAGTTGTAAGAAACATGCTGCAGAAATGATTTTACTTGGAACTGAAACTTGTACTTCTTTACAACGCATTGCCAGTTGACATTATATTAAATTCGATTCACATGTACGATATTGTTTGTGCAATTCTTTGAGAGCAGTTGATTAAGCCACCTGATGAATACGATTACTACATCGTGTGTTATAGTTACATGCATGTGTATTGGCTAAAGTATGTTCCCACCCTTGCGTAAATCAATTTTGACAAAAAATACTGATTCGCAAATCAAGAGGCAAGCAATAGTATAATTCCTAGCTAAATAAAAAGAGGCTTACAAGAAACACGTGAGTGGGAATTGTTTATTATTCTTACAATTCTTTTCCATAATCTAAATGTCTGGAAGTTATAAAAGTGTTTCCTCCGAATATTATGCCATATCGGAAGCGGGAATGAACATTCTCAAAATATACACAGGCAGTAAGAAGACTGAATTGGAAAGAATTTTGAACGTGGAGAACTATGAATTTAATTTTGTGTTAAATTCATTTAAATGGATGTTCCATTTGAGGTTTCAATTAATAGAGGGATTCAAAATGTTGTTTCCTTTACATAAGTAAATTGCATATCATTTTCAATGGAGTACACAATTGTTTATTTGTATTGGAAAACAGCATTGAAACAGATTTCCCTTCGTTTCCTTCTAATTTATTATTACGGAACCAGTTTCAAAATCTGATATTGTACTGTTAACGCTTTCTTTGTTGCAAATAATTTTTGTATCATAAAGAAAGAGAACTGTTCTTTCATTTAGAATGAATCAAGACATATCGTTTAGGCAAAGTTGAAAGTGAAAGAAATTGAAAGAATAAATTCTAAACTCGAACTCTGCAGGACCCTATGTGAAGATGAATAAATAATATCCCTTCATTTTAGTACAGTATTTCTACCCTCTGATATATGAGATGTTTAAGGTACGAGCATTCTAGAGCAATACAACTAATTTTATACGAAGGTAATTTTGAAAGTAAAATGTGATTAAAGACATAAAATGCTCTAAAAAGATTCCAATTGATTCTTCAGTTTGAGGCGATGATGAAGAGACATCTTTAGGAAATGGCAATATAGATGTACCTTAGATTTTAGTTTTCTGAATCTATATTGGTAGTTATAAAACACTTCGTATTTATTGAGAAAGTTTTACATTCGAACAAAAAAAGTCTCTCTAATGTGTTTGGAGAAACAGAAAACAAATATTGATCGATAATTTTGAATTTCTTTTCTTAAATTGAGGGTTACAGAGGGTTACAGGCCGATCTCTTCGGATACTTTAAACCCTCATCTTTTTATTAGCCTTCCTGAGCTTTTTCTTTTGTTTTTTCTCATTTCGGCACTGTCGCCCTAATCATTCGAATCCCTTCCTTAAAAACAACTTTCTTGTCCGTGGCCTTAATTCAGTTTTCGAATGTTTTTCACTTTATTTTACTTAAAATACACAAATAACATTCGTGTATTACATTTTAACCTAACTTTCATACCCTTCATTAACTAATACTACAGAATATCTAAATAATTTCCAGGCAAACTATTACGGTTTTTGTTACAATTATTTCATCTAGCCAAATATGTTTTGACAGAGCCAAACATTTAATGTCGTGACTATAAAAATTGATTGAATAATTCGAATGTAAAATGTGGTTCGATGAATTCTAAGATTTCTTTTTGAGGAAGGTACGCTTGTTTTATATTTCCGGAAAAACCAATTTTTGGTAGCAATAATTAAAAACAAAAATATTTTAATTTAAGATCGACACGTATATCAATCACGCACTAAACATTGGTCCTCGTTACTAAGATGTCTTCCATCGGCATTTACACTTGATATGCAGAAAACATTTTGCATACACAATATTCCAGTTTCGAACACATGTTGGTTTTCTGCGAGGAATTGACAGTCGAAGAAAAATTTCCTTACCCTACATGTTTAAATACTCAGGTAAGATCTGCTGGCTTCATTTGTGTAAAATACCGCCTTGAATGACTAATAATGTATGTTTTATCTCTTTAGCTTGTAATAAAATATAAACCCACGTCACACAATTTATGCACACTTAAGTATACAAATTAGGTGAAAACTTGTCACATGAATAAGTTGGAAGATTGCACTAATTCGAGTCCTTGTGCATTAACCCAAACGTGTTACAAAAATAACCGTAAATTATGAAACATTTTTGTTAATTCAAAACAAATATTAAAATTATATGGATTTGAATAACCACTAGTAAAAACGTTACAAAAAATATTAACATTTCTATTTCTTAAATACTATAAAAGAATTGAACCGTAATAGAAAATGGCTGATTACGATACTCTTAGTGCAATAGCTAACTATTTAAAAAAGACAAATCGCGTCAACAGGTAGACAATCCGAATGAAAATGACAACACAGTGAAACGAATGGGTAGTTAAACAAAAAAAGAATACATGCTGAGTTTCACTGCCTTATAATTACAAATTTTCACGTAATACGCAAATTCTATATAGGTTGCGTGAAAAGAGACGAGTAGGCCTTTCTTGTTATTTCAAAGTGCAATTCTACTGAAAGCGGTGAGTAAAATTAATGAAAAATGATGTGAAGAAGTGAATAATTGAAAAATTACAAATTTCGAGTCATTACAACGTAAGAGGAATCTAAATTCAATTACTACATTAATTTAGTGTCAAAAAATACGTTGTGTATTGTTTTACTGAATAAATCTAATTCGATCATATTTTGTGTTTGAGTGGTATTCATGATATAAGCAATGATATATCAGTTTTGTATTGTCATTTATTTCATTAAGTACGTTTGGAACAGTGTCGGCACAAAATATGTTTAAGAATGAATAGGAAGGTTACTTTCAGTTAAATGTTATTCTAATTTATAATTTTGCGATCTCGTTAACTTTGTACTCGGAAATAAAGGATACTAATTTTAAGGGTAATAAAGGGTAATTTTAAGGGTACTAATTTTAAAGGGTACTATCTTTTGTTAAAATGGTTTGTTTGAACAACCTTTTTCTATTTCCATTGCTCTTCTTGGAAGAAATTAGAACTACGTTAATACACTTTACAAACGATGTTACAAGCATTCAAACCAACACGTCAATTTTCATTCAGAAGATAAAAAATATCTTTAAATTACTCTTCTGTATAATGTGATGTAATGCACTTTATATCAAAGATAGATAACGATACTTTTGATTATATTCTCAAAAACATAAACAAATTTATTGTATTAACATAAACCAGCGGAAGCATCTGTCAAATATCTTAAATAAATACGTGTTATTAATATCATACTAGTAATACATCAATATCAGGATTTTAGTTATTATTCCATTAAAATAGTAAATCAATACGAGTGAATTTTTCATTTTCTTATTTTGCCACATCAGATGATGAGATGAACCATAAAAATGTGATCAATTACAGAGGATTACTTCGATACACAATTTATGTTCATTTTTGGCAGAGTTATAAATGTTATGAGTTTTTACTGAAACACGGATTATTTACTCCTCAAGTATGTATGTACTTTGGCACAATAGCTCTTTAGAAGCTAAGGCCTACGAGCAGCGTCCCGGCCTTGCGGTCATAGGTTCCATTTCCATTATTGTCCCTGTTCTTGATACACCTAAACAGTTCATTCAAACTATTCTGGAGTTATAAAAAACTTATTTGCAACGGTAAACGACCTGTAGGTTTGATTTATCTGCATTGCTAACAAAATAGTAACTCACCCTTACCTCTACTTCTACCACAACAAACGAAAGGAGGGTTCAACAAAACGTGCGCATAGTGAAACTACATTTACGTCCAGAAGCAAAAAAGGTGCCATTCCAGCATTTGCTCAATGTATCAGGGAAACAATAAAAACCTGATCGAGATGGGGCATTATGGATGGGATAATGCTTTAATGTTTCACATCCTCGCAAAACACGCTTCCCTCTTAATGTCTACCTCGTGCGGTAGCAGACTTGGGGGAAGTAAGATTTCTTTCAGAAAGGCGATTTTGGCTATTGCTCAAATATGTTAAGCAGCGTTAGAAGCAAAGTCTTGTGAATCGACAGTTCAAGAACGAAAGAGCATATACGATACAAATAAAAGGTAAGTGTTCACAATTCTTCTTCCTCGTACAGAGACGTCTGCATCCAAGGACACTTCGCGCCTCTTTCTAGTCAAGCTCTGTATTACATAGAAATCTCAACAAAAACGTAGTTTTCAAGGCCACTGAGGAAAAAGGATAAGGTGAAATTAATGCGGGAAAGGAAAGGGGAAAGAACTAAAGTTCGGTAAAGCAAAAAAAAAAAAAAAAAAAAAAAAAAAAAAAAAAAAAAAAAAAAAAAAAACAAAAACAACAAATAAATTAGAAGTAGAATAAGTTATCAAGGAATTAAAGTTCTTAATAGACGAAACTAGACGAGACTGATGCTCATCAGGGTAGTTCCTCGTATTAGTAACGCTAAAATATTATTTTACTATTGCAACTTATATCCTTCTAATGCATCGGCAGTCTCTGAAAAAAACTTTTTTATCAAACCGAACGCGGAAGATTTGCAATATATAGATAGGTAAAATTGGTGATGAAATTTTTAGACTTTTAACAAAAATTACATTTGTGCTAAAGCGTTCAATCTAAAGTATAAAGATACAATTCACGCTGATTGAGAAAATATTGTTTAGGCAATTTCGAAAAATGTAGGACCATATACACTTGTATTCAGACACTTGTCGGTGCAGCAGGTTCTCAAACCCCAAAAAATTAAATAGTTTTTTTGAAAATATCGTTCTTGAAGACAGTATATACAATGTGTCCTTCAAGATACTTCATATATTTCTAAAAAGTGATTGATAATATTAGTAATAACAAAAACAGTAATCATTACAGTAATATTAATATTAATAATAACGGCGATGTATTTCTGTTTTTAAACAGTAGAAAGTATTCGAACCTGAAAAGTAATAGAACTACTGGTCAAAAGCAAAACAGGCCTTATTTCCGCATTCGCTCTAAAAATCGTGCTCGTAAACTGGACGGAAACCATTACAAAGATAAGCCTAAATCCAGCTACAATTACTCGTTGAAATCTATTTCAAGAGCAAGTGCATTATGCGCACGTCACGGCACATCTAACATGCGTGAGATCCGCGCGCTGAGAGGCTTGGTTGGGACATCTCCGCGGCGGAGCTCCGTATCAGGGCCATCTCGAGGCCAGCCGCCGCCGCCGCCGCCGCATGCAGCGCTATCGGTGCTAAGTCGGGCCGCGTGCGCGGAGGGGTCGCGTGGCGTGGCGTAGCGTCCGGGGTGGGACGTGGCGGGGCGCGGTGTTGGCAGCCGGCTGGCCGACGGCGGCGGCGGCGGCAGCGCCCATTGCGCCCCGGGCGCGGGTGCGGGCGCGGACGAGGGCGCGGGCCCGCGATCTAACGGTCGCGAGAGCGCCGATGTGTAATTTTCCGAACCGCCGCCGCCGCCCGACCCGCACTTATCCCCCCGTCCGCCGCCGCCGCCGCCGCCCCACAGGCGCCTCCTGCCGCCTCGGCGCCCCCCGCCCCACCGCTCCCCGCTCTGCACTCCCCGAGGGTGCACACGTCCCCGACCGCGTGGCTCCCCTCACACCCAGCCCCCCTCGGGCGCCTTCTGCTGCTTCCACGAACGACCTCGTTCGCCCCTCCGAAATCACCAGGTACCGCCAACCACCACCGGATAGCGCGTGCTACACTACCAGTTAGTGTAGGTCATCGCCAGATGCTTCTGGCAATCAGCAAGCAATTTCAAGCATGTGCTACTAGTTTTGGGATCACTTTCACTGTTTATAATATCTTAATGATAACATTGTTACGCTACATCTTCTTTCGGTGGGCCAGCTTATAGAACTAAAGTCAAGTTATACATAAGTAATGCTTAAGTTACTTCTTCGCATGCCTGAAGGATATGCCTGGGGAGGGCTTGGCGACCTTGACTCAGGTCAAGGATGGGCGAGGTAATAATTGTAGGTTCAATGGCCATCGTCTACCTTTGGGGTATTATTTTCGTAGCTTATTCTCCGAAATATTCGTGGAAAACTTGACGTGGAACGAATTTTGGTCAGCATATTCTAAGAGTATTCCAACATGCATGTAACAGTGGTATCGATCTCTCTCCCATTAGATCAGTGATGCCTCTTTAAGCCATTTGCTGACTTTTTCTGATATCTACATGATCGCAGTTCTCGCGCAGAAATCTGTCGGTGGAGTGAAAAGGAAGAACCTTTAAGAGAGGAAGTCCATTCGTCAGTAAAGGTCACGCCTCATTTATGACGGAAGTAGTTGCGCGATGTTCAACGTCGCGGACGGTATCCTATTAACGACGCGTCGCTGACCAAATAAACACTTCGGTCACAGTGAGAGTCAGTTGAGGTCTTCAATAGTTTTGATATTTGGGAAAGATGCGACAATCATTTTACCGTGTGTCACTGCATTCACTAAAGATACAGAAAGCGATAAAAGTAATCTTCGTGACACAAGGAATCATGAGCTACCATCTCGTGAAGGTGGTGTACGCAAAACTCAAATGCGGGTAGTTAACAAATACACCATTCAAATTGCTCTTCTTTATGATAATACAAAGTTTCATGCAAATACGTGAATCGTTTGCACCACATAATATCTTAAACTAGTGGTACTAATGCAGGACTTACTTTGTGGAATTATTTGTAACTTTCTAGTTTCGAAAATTAAGACATTTTAAGGAAATTAGACCATTCTTTAAGCGTCGTTTGCGCTCTGATACAAAACTTAAGATAAAATGAGAGACGTTTTCGAGAAAATATTTTTTATAATTGCTTTAACTCAGTCAAAATTAAGCAAACATTCTCGTATATTCACAAGATTCGACATAACATTTAAAGTTCTATTTCTGAACAGATTTCACTAAGGAATAAGCCTCCATCGTCAATATTATACGTTAGCAATGTTAATATTCTACAATTTCTGAAAGAAAACGAAGTTGATAGAAAATTGGACCTGTGACATTTTTATAAGATCTTTTGCTCCATTTTATTAAAATAAATTGGAGCAGTTTTTGGGAAACATTATTTGAAACTCGTCTATGAATAATGCAAAATTACATAATACTTATATAATCGAAATATAGTACATGACATGACATCTTCAAGAGACTAGCCAAGATGCCGAATATTTTATGAACAGGTTGCAACATTCTAAAATTTAAGAATTTGAACGAAAATAAAACTCCTCTCCTTTATAGAGTGCCTTTTACTCTATCCAAAGAAAAATTTAATCCAAAAATTTAGAGCCATTTTTGAGAAAATCTTGAAAATGATTAATGTAAAGTCATTGAAATGATCCATGTAAAGTATTTGAAATCAAAATATCTATTTCAAGTTTGCATGGCCTGGAGTTCGAGCGTATCGATGAGGGAACATCAATTTTCGAGAAAATAGTCTGACCAGTTTATGTGCATGGCGCAAGTCTTTGTTGAACTTTCTGAATTTTCGAAAATTGAAAAAGGTTTTAATAATACAAGAAATGATGTGCTGCTTTAGTACCATTATTTTCTTATTAATAGAAAGGATGATCTATATATACTCCATTGCGATAATAAAATAAAGTGTAAAGAAGGTATAGTAGAAGAAACAGGAATGCGAGTATAGAGGCAGTGCAGTGAAGATTTAAAGCTTTTTGTAATAATAAATGTACCAAAGTGGAATACAGGCATCACCTTAAGGCAAATTACGTGACAGGTGATGAAACAGCCGAAAAAATAATTTATACTACCATAAACAAAAGCGCATATAGTATCTCATCAGATTATGCAGTATTCATTGTCCAGAAAAATCGCTCAACCGCTCATCGAAACAGCATTATACCTCCTGTTACGCCATTATCATAGGTACTTTTCATACTAAGCGGTTGACAATGAAGATACCTTCTTACAAAACACGGCATAAAAACATTATACTCAACACCAAGCAAAACTTAAAACATAATTTCAAACCATCGCTACTTTGCTGTCACAAGAAACAATTGGCAGTCACCTTCGAGCAAAGTGTAGGATTAAACACTATCATCATAGCGCAAATAAGCTTCTAACTTCTCTGCATTTGACACTAAACGAGCCATAACAGCTTTTGGATAAAGACATTTCAACAAGTCTGTTATTAAAAACCTGCACAGATGATTATTTAACGAGTCGCTGGCACAATTATGCCTTTCAGTTCTGATTTGTAGATGGTGAACTTGAAATGTAACACTTATAACTTGGAGATTCAATTATCGCTTCTCATTACCATACGTCGAAATTCCCGTCTCATATTCCGATGTTTGTTCTCAGACAAAAACATATACTAATACGTCTTCATTAACAAGTGAGTTGAGAGAAATATATGGGAGTCATAAGTCTTTCCGGAGTGACTTTTAATTGCTAATTTCTGGCCCAATCAAGGCACAGTGAAAGTGTATTGCGGGGAAATTATTTTGTCGGCCGAAGTAATGGAGTGGGGCTTATTATTAAGTCAGAAGGCCGCCGAACTTTAAATCTCCTCAAAGAGAGAGAGGAAGAATAAAATTCTTTAATTTCATAATACAACAGGGAAATATGCAGTATAGTTGACAGTGAAATTCTGGGTTCCGTGGATGTGTTAATAATGTGTGTTGATAGTATTTTACATCATAATGTATTAAATGTATGTTCCACATACCGTGAGTCGCACAGTGCAAATTTTCGACTTAAATTACTGATGGGAAGCATTTTGAATCATCTCGCGGTCTATTGTTAGTACCAAGCAGACAACCAACACTTACCATACTCTAATTATCCCGTGGAATAGCTTAAGTTAAAAACTGAAGACAGAAATTCCTGGGGCAAATATTTTAACACAAATGCATTGTTTGTCTTCAGGTATATAAGCAATAAGTTTAAAAAAAGTGGTGTACAATTATTTTTTCCGTAAAGGAAAAATATGGGAAATTGTCAATAGCTTATTCAAGAAAAATAAATTTTGAGAAGTGTATGAAATCATCAAAGCATCTAATAATGATTATTGCTGATCTTCAACCAGCATCGAGGAGGTTCAAGGCGAATGAAAGCCAACTGATGTACACAGCTAGTTGTCAAAATTAACATGTGACAAAATTGACATGTAGGTTTTGATTTCTGCATGATGACATTAATGTTCTTAAGATTTGAACAAATCACCTTCTCTTCGCCCTTCTTTTAACTTATTATTATTTGTCACAATTTTGGCTAGTTTGCTGCTATTGAGAGACACATATATCACTCGACAGAGTGAACAAGTACCGAAAGTGATCCCTATTTTACTCTAACTCTCATTATCAATAATAACCAGGCTGCTTATTATTACTGAAGCATGATGTAGAAGGACATATTCGTGAATTGTAAATGCTTTAATTCCTTTCATGTAGGATCTATTTTCAACCCTACAATATTCAATTTCCGAGATATTGCGTCAGAGGCAATAATTCATTTGAATAGTTTTCCTTCGAGTTCGACAAAATGTTACTAGTTTAACCAGGCCTACTCAACATCTGCTCCCGCGGGCATTCTGGACTTACGAGCCAGACGTCTGCCAGCAAGAGCTTAAAAAGTGCACGTAGTGGGGTTTAGGCAGCATAGGGGAAGGGAGAAGAGGGAGTGGGGTCCACGCGGCGCCTAGATTGCATGCTTGGAAGTTTAATGCAATGATCCATGCTGTTAAATGATTTGACCAATGATTAACATGAGTAATCTACCGTATTTCTTGCTACAAGCCATATTTCACTGTTTTTTTAGTGCAATGCTATGTATCGACGCAATTGTTTTTACTTTATTTTCATTGTAACTTGTAAACAATATTTTAAAGCTGTGGCCTCCTTTGAAAATGTATTATACAATTTTAACTAACAAACATTTACAATGTAATAATTGATTTTTCACCAAGAATGTCTATCGCGAAATGATAGCAAAACGAAGGAAGTAGAGAGCAGTCTCTCACATCGAGAGTGATATAAAAATGCATTTCAAAAGAAGGGTAATTTTTGGTAGCACATGTATCTGTGAAAAGTTTCCCTCATTATGAAGCTGAATAAGCGATACTAACGAACAAACCTCTCTTACGATATTTTACGTAACGATATCCTACGAGCAATCATAGGATTATTATGAGTCTTGTTAAATAGAACGCGAAAGACAATATTTTCATACGATTATGAATACGCTCGTCGGAAATTAGAGAGGAGAAAAGTAATGACGATTTTCTTGAATACGATTTTTTAGCTTTTACAGAAGGGTCTTAATCAATTACACATAGATAATGAAAAAATAATTTTGTACTGTCATTATCAAACCAAAAAATTCAATATTACAGTTATGTATTTAGCAGTACGCTAAATTTGCGATTACATCATCGCTTATAACGTCGCTCGTTTTTAGAGCATGTACTCGTGCAATAAATCTTAACATTATAAACTAATTGAGTTCTAGAATAGTAGTTTATGCCACTAATTCAAACACACCTTGTGCAAATAGGAATGACACATTTAAAATTCAGTTCTGAAAGAAATCAAATTGGAAGTTTAAATTTGAAATGGGGGTTTTGAATGGTACTACGTTTCGTGTCGAGATTTATAATTTCTAATATTTTTATAAATGAAATTTTAAAATTTAATTTTTGCAAGTTATTGTTTTCTCAAGTGAAAATGTATTGGCTACTCAGTGTAGGATAACGGACAATTGGCACTTGAAATAATTAAATTGTACCAGTATTACGTATTTAAGGAACTATGTTATTTGATATATCCCAATTTTTTATAATTATATGATGTGCATAATCCAGCAACTTGAATATATTTATTCCGCGATACATGTTGGCACGGAAGAGACATCATCGCGCCAAACGTCCAGTCTGCGAAACAGTTGCACGCGTTGCACTCCACCGCCGGCCGGAGTGGCATCGGCCACTGCCGATCGAAGGCAAACGATCGCCCCATTACCCCCAACGACGTCCAATTGGGCCGGCGCGCGCCAGGGGGCTGGAGGTGTAAGTAATAGCTGTTTCGGTGCCTCCTCCGCTCCGCCGCGCGCCCATTACGGCCCAGTCGTTAGAAGCCTATCGCGGCTGTCGCTGCCGCCGCGAAGCGGCCGAGCCCTGCGCGGAGAAATGGGTGGGAAAAAAGACGCTTTTCTAATTAAATTATGCCGCTCCCCAAAGGCAGCTGTCCGTTACGCGCGGCGCTACCGATGGATCGGGAAACAATTTGCATGGGATTTCGAAAATGGAGGGAGCGAGCCACGTGCAGGTGACAATGGATGGCGCGGCCGGAAAGGCTTATGATAAAGAGCAGGAATTTATTTGGGAGGGGGGATGGCAGTTACTTATGTGAATGTCATGAGTCGAAATTACTGCTTGTGGCTCACTGGATATATGCACACGAAAATATTCGAAAGAACTCGAGTGTGAGATGACGATTGATAAAAAAACAATACATTTTTGTGAGTATACAGAATATTTCGTTCATTATTATAAAAAACAAAACTGATTTAAAAATACTCGATTAAATACAGACACAATATAAATATAATTACGTGCGTTAGAAATATGCATTATTTTATGAGGTTCTAATTTCATATAATTCACCTATTTCAAAAAAATCTGTAAAATTTGGAAGTAACGTATAGGGGAGAAGGCGTTATGTATACTTTTCAAATATTTATGTATTTGCGTTGTGTATTGATACATCTGCCTAATGCTCAACCAATGCCATATCTTCTGGATTGATAAAAAGCTCAAAATATAGTTACAAATGTTAATGCGATGGTATATTCAAACTGTTCTCGCGAACAAATATTAATAAACTATTAGCTTCAAGACATTGCGGTAGTCCTTTCTCTGTGCAGAAGAGTACTACTCTGTGGCAGCTACGAAACTCCGGAGCGCGTTGAGAGGGCCAGAGACCGTAATGGATCTCACGGAGTTATGCTTATCCACGAGGAGTAATCTCAGATGATTACTTCGTGTGTAATGCCAGTAGTCTAATAACTTCCCGACAATTTAAACTCGTGTCTTACTGAACTCACAACGTGAGTACTCAAGAGGTATTTCTTTGCTTAGTCATCTTACATTCGTAATTTTCCAAAGACACATGCGCGAATAATTGTTACGGGAAAGAAGAAAAAACCAAAAAGAGACAACTCCTGTAACGCTTCCTTTTCACGCAAGAGATACCGCGGTAGTTACAGGCACGGTTTGATATTAAATTCAGTTACGTGGTTCATTACGAGCTAGAGGAAAACGAATTAAAAACAGCATAATACGTTAGACAAGGGGTATTAGGATGCACCATTAGATTGTCCTTTCACTCATCACAAGAGTCTTGTCGGTACCTTTGTTAGTTTCACGCGAATAATGAGAAGAAAAACGAATGATTTACAATGCTAATAATAATCTCCCTCTTATTCGGGGTACCCACCACAAAATACATGGTGTCTCGGGGGTTACAAAGCTTACCGATGCATCCGGATCTCTGAAACTTGCCAGAGGTTTTCCTTGCTCAGCGGGGGGAAAATATGAGACGGGACAGTGCATGAGTAAGCATTGCATAATTGCAAAGAGCTGAGAAAAAATACCCAGACAATTATATTAAGCACTTTTTCCGAAAAATTGTTTTAATTTTATCACTTAATTTTTACATATATTTTTAGAGCTGGTCGTTACTGATCATTCATGCAATGTATTGGGAAAACCGAAAAGGGGATAATATCCAAAAATCTAATAGAAGATTCAAAAAGGTATCATTTTGTAGAATACGGTTTAAAAACAAATCAGGCCCATCTATCTTACCCTCGCTATCTTGCCCATCAATCGTGCATTCCTTGCACGTTCCCCCTCTCCCCATCTTGGGGTAAATGGTCCGCGCATCTCCACACATTTCCTCGAATGTTCTACTCCCCATACCGACTGAGGTGGCTCAGGGCAAGAAATGATGTCACTGCAGTGTCTCAGACCAGGAGGTTCTAGGGTTTGTTTCCCGACGGTGTTTTTTTCATTTTTTTACACAGGTGGTGAATACTTCGTTTAGTTTAAATTAACTATACATATGTTGGATGGCTTAATAGCTTACTTAAATTAAAACTTAAAACTAATTGAGGTTAACCATCGGGCTCCCTTAGTCGGGATCTAGTTCATTGAATTTCTTGACCAAAATGTGAAAGGTAAGTTTATTTTGTATTCTAGTTCTATGTGAAGGGTTTTTGAACTTATTGTCCGAGTCTGTGAACCCATAGTGAAGGGATTTATGGTATGTTTGAGAAGAAGTTGAAAGCTACATACGTGATATGATGGTCTATAGTCTTTAGGACGAATTCTTTGTGTAATTGATTACACAGTGCGACAACGAAATTTGCCGCAGAACAAAAATATGTGATTATTATGTAGTTCATTGCCCTGATGACAACTGTGAAAACCATTTTTTGCTATCATCTATATTTTCTTCTGGAAACAAAATTTTATCTGCGCTCGGCTGTTTTATTTATGTTGTCACGCCACTTATCACAATGTGTTATTTTAGGAATATTATTGCCTGGTGTTGGGAATAGAGAGGGGAGGGAGAGATGTGCACTTGGGTAGGTTAAGGGACGTTGCACTTGCATCAGTCAATCGATAGTGAGATAACACAGTATCTTTTATTTTAGTGTGTAAATCTGGTAATATTAAGAATATTGTTTGTGCATGTTCTCGTGTTTCCTACACTCAATGATGTCTAGGAAGTCTTCTAATTCATAGATCTGTTCTGTTAGCGAGTTTATAACTAAGTCTCAAGGTCTTCCCATTTCTCCGATCGCCAAAAAGAAAGTACGAGTTGTATTTTCAATCAAAGTAGATGGTGTTGCTCTCCGCAGACGTGTTGCTCCCACTACTTAAGAGGCTGGTTGCATGGAACCCACCAATCTATGTCATGTGTCGTTTCACAATTGTGGAGGGAACCTAGACATCACATTACAGATTGCTACATTTGTTTAACGAAAGTAACAAGAATCTCAAGTACATCAAAGCACACAGTTTCTTATCCAAATTTGGAATCTTCAATACCCATTCCATGACTGATCGAACGCCTGTGTAATGTCAATGAAAACTGCTACTGTGTGTGTGTGTGTTTTAAATCACGTATAAAGATGTTCGGTAATGGGCAGGAGTAATCGTAATCGTGTAAAGGAGAAAGTTCTTCAGTGAACCCAAATTGTTCCTTTGTTGTAGTGTTAGTTACCTGTAAGTATTCTTTAAGTCTTTTGAGAATAATTTTTTCCAAAATTTTGGATAAGGTGGGTAATGATCTTATTGGTCGGTAGCTTAATTATGGTAAATTATGACATAATAAGTCTGAGGAATGGCTAAACATGTCATATCCACAGATTCGCCATTATTAGTAATGCAGAGTCAAAATAGAAAAAGCGGCAGATCCATCGGAGTTTCATACAGGTCAGGTTGAGATGGCAACATGCATTGGCACCTGCACACCTCCCAAAGACTCATTTTTCGTTGCTTTCGTGCCGCCGTTGTGAATACGTATTTGCAACTATGGGAGAAACCCTTTAACGTAGCTCATCCATATTTCGACCATGCGTTGATGCAAGAGTATAATGGAGGGTGTACCCTGTCCCATTCTGACTATATTATCATTTAAAGTGTTAGGGCTGACACCCTTTTCGAAGTGACATATTAAAAATTGTGACAGAAGTCTTAGGCAATGCGAGAACGGAAATGTAGACTAATGGTAGAAACGGGCCGTATCATCATAAGAAGAACAAGAACGAGACAATGATCAAGAAGGAGAGGAAGAAGAAGAGGAAACAGAAGAAGGCAGCCTTTATTTTAGGATAAATGGGAACCATCTTAATCACAACCAACGACAATCACTATGGCATTATAATTGTTATATTTTGATATCTATATCAAAGCATTTCAATCTATTCTGGAATGGTTCAGGTAAATTATTGAGCGAATGTTGATAATGAAATGACGCTGCAATGGAAGAATGGGAGGAATGAGAAGAAAATGGGAGTAATCTTCCACTGTTCTAGCCTGGTCATATTTTGTATACATTGCCGTCCCCAGAATCGGCTGTCTTCGTTTCGGATAGTGTCATGTCAGTCAACAGGATGATAGACGAGTGTTTTATAACTTGTCGCTCCCAAGGAGAATATGAGTACTCCTTCATTCCAATTCTGGCCTCATTCTCGATATAGTATCGTCCCAAGAATCGACCCTGGTGCTAAGGGTAGACACGGAATGGTTTCCTCAGATTTGCGCCAAGTAGAAAGAGGACTATTCCTCCACAGTACCAGGCTGGCCTCGATTAGGATATAGTGTCGTTTCAGAGAACAATCCCGGTCCCAAAGATTGAAGACAGGTTATCACGGGGCGCGCAGAAGAAGAAAATATTTCTCCTCCACGATGCAAAGCTGGTCTTCTGTCGGATATTGTATCGTCTCAGAGATCGATAGTCCCAAGGGTTCTCGACGAATCCTTTTATCACCGGTTGCTCCCAAGGAGAAGATGGTACAGCATTCCATGGTTTGCCTCGTCTCTGACAAAGTATCGATATTGGTGTTACGGGTAGACACCGAGTGGTTGACAGCGCGTAGAAGAAATTTGGACTAATCATCCACCGTGCAAAGCTGTATTCGCTTCTGATATAATGTTGTTCCAGAGATCGACCTTGATCCTGTGCGCGAAAGACGAGTAGTTTACCACGGATGGCTGTGAGGCAGAAAATAGATGTCTTCCGTAATCGAAACCAGGCTTCGTCTTGGATGTAGTGTCGTCCCAGAGATCGACCCGCATCCCATGCGTGGAAGACTAGTAGTTTAGCATGGATCGCTCCGAGTATACTAGTATTTTACCATGGATCGCTCCGATCTTCCCTAGTAGAAAACCGGCCTCTCTGACGATGTAGTGTCGTCCCAGTGATCGACCCGTACCCCGAGCATGGAAGACACGCAGTTTACCACGGATCGCTCCGAGGCAGAAAATAGAAGTCTTCCCTAGTAAAAACCGGCCTCTCTGGGGATTAGTGTTCGTTCCCATGATCGACCCGTATCCCGAGCCTGGAAGACCGCGCAGTTTAGCACGATTGCTCCGGGGCAGAAAATAAAAGTCTTCCCTAGTAAGAAAAACCGCCTCTCTGGGGATGTAGTGCGCTCCAATGATCGACCCCGTATCCCGAGCCTGGAGACGCGGCAGTTTTTAGCACGGATTGCCTCCGGGGCCAGAAATAGAAGGTCTTCCACGTCGGAAAACTGGCCTCGTTCCGGATAGTGGACCGTCGCGGGCAGATTGCCTTGCCGTTGCGTGTTCCGCCCGCCACGCGTCGCGGTTCGGAGAGACCGCGCGTCGGGGCGCGCCGCCGCGATTCCGGGAGAGACTACGCGCGTTCAGAAAGCGTGCGGCTCTTCCGGCGCGCGGCGCGGCGAGGCCGCGAGAGGCGGCGCGCGCGCGAGTGGTGACTACGGCGCGCGGCGATTGGCGCCGCGACCCTGAGGGCTCGGAACCCAGCAGTTTGGCTCACCGGAGGCAAAAAAACGCATGGCGCCGGCGGGGGCGCGACGGGGCGGCGGCGGGGGCGAAGCCGGGCGCGGCCGGCGAGCGGGCGACCGGCCGCGCAACACGAAGAGGCGCCGCCGCCTGCCCCGCGGCTCAGGGCAAGCCGAGGGCGGAGGCGTTGGGACGGCGTGAAGGGCAACGGGACACGTTCGCCGTGGGATGGGCGATGTGGTTGCGATTAGCGGGAGAACGGAGTGTATGGTGAAGGACGGTGCGCTGGTTGTGAGGCGGGCGGTGTCTCAGTTTTATTATGTGTTAGGCATTTTGGAATTGGACTAATCCGACATAAGCCCGCTAGCGGTGCTCCCAGGCCTGAGCCGTTTCCTTTTATTATCCATGCCTGGCGGGAAAGGGAGACATGTGGCGAGCATGACGTTTTCCACCCCTGCATCTAGTTTACTTCGTCTCTCTGAGCTTTTTTTCGCCAGAAAGCTATAGAAGCTAGGACGATTGTAATGGAAAGCTATAGCCCTATTCTTGCCCCGACCAGGAATCGAACCTCTACTCGCACCACGGAGAGTATGCACGCTGACTATCAGCAACCGCCGATGGGGCTCAATTCTATTTATTTAGTATTGAAAAACATGTAAAACCGTTGTGACGTGTAGAAATATGCAGACTATACAGGATTTCTTAAGCCTCGCAAACCCTACTGTTTGTTAGTATACTAATTAAGTTGAATTATGAACATGGGTAGGAACGTTATATCTTGACAATAATTAATGATAAGATTTATTCGCCCCTTGATGGAAGTGTATCTATAGCTATGAATAAGGGAATTTGTGTTCCTCCAATAACACGATGTGTTTATCCTCATAAATGTAATGAGCAAATAAGTGATAAACCAGGGATTATTCATTAAATACGTTTTACTAAATATAATGTACATTTATGGACTTCAAATATTAACATTCCTCTTCTTACATATTTTGAGTAAAAAAATACTAAAGCGGGTCTAATGGCCCCAGTCTCGCCACGTAAACTAAGACATGAACTATACTAAAGTAAACTAATTGCTTCAAGATACATCTTGGGAACTGTCCCTGGTGGCTTTTCGATTGCATGGTAACTATATTGATTACAAAGATTGAAACAAGTTAAACCAGAAAATGATGGGGGCAGGAGCAATTGCGACGTGACATCAGAAATGTTCTCCTGAAAATTATATTGAAGGAGATCGAATACATAGATGAAATCCGTGGTAGTGGTGACGTGGAGTTCAAGACAGAAAAAATGTCGCCAGTGATTCTGGTGGCTGCAAAGAAGGCGATGTGGATGCTGTGTAATAGAAGTGTAGGTAATGATTTTTGCCTTTGTAGCAGGGTATATCCAAGTACTTACTGCAGCAATACAGTATACGGTAGCAGTATAGTGTATCAATGTCATGACTGCGAGGTCTGCCGTGAAAGCCGTAACGGTGGTGACAGCGCTGGGTGTTGGGCGATATCAGTGCCAGTGATGCCTGTGATGACAATAGCTTTGTTCAACAACGAACAACTAAGGTACTTAGCTGCAGAGAATGACTGGTAGTTTCTTTATTATGTTCTTCTCTTCCTAAACGTTTTAGCCATACGAATAATTTTGATGGTTAGGTGATTGTGATTGATTATATGATATGAATAATGACAAATGACGGATGAAATGAGTTGGGGATAACGGGAGAAACCCTAGCAACTTTCCCGAAAATTCTATTTTCTCTACACCAATTCCAAAAGTTAGTTTAACTCAGGAAATGTGTTATATTTCATATTGTGGTATGGGATTATATCGTGCCACGAGAAGTGTCCTCGTAAGAACTATTCGACTGAGAAAGAACAAACGATTCATAAATTATAAATGTATCAATATAATATAAAATAATATAATATAATATAATATAATATAATATAATATAATATAATATAATATAATATAATATAATATAATATAATATAATATAATATAATATAATGTAATATAATATAATATAATATAATATAATATAATATAATATATAAAAGTGGAGGAATTTCGTTTATTGCTTTTATTCAACGCCTTGAATATACACCATTAATAATAATGATCGGCCAGGATTTGCAGTCCGGTTGCAGCAGTGGACGGCGCCCGGCCCGACCGCCTCACCACGCGGCGGGGCGCCTGGCATGGGAGGAAGTGAGCGGAGGCGGGGACAGGCCGCGGAGGCCGAACGCGCCTTCAAAGAGCTCTCACGCGATGCCCCGCCGCCTCGCCTCGCCGCGCCGCGCCGTCCATGTTGCCGCCATCCGACGGGAACAATCCCGTCGCACAGTGTATCGCGAGGAAGCTAGCCGTGTAGAAATCCGAACACCATCCATTCCTTTCGTTCTGGGCTGCAAGAATGGCTGATCCCTTTGGGCCGTGGGTGGCATGCCCCTCTTCCTAAATCCACAATTTTGGTTTGTAAATTTACTCAATATATCCAAAACATTTAGCCCATTTGGATTCTAATGCATTCCAGCCAAGTAATATGATCATAAATACACATTAATTTTATTTCAAACTAACAATTAAAATAATAAATCAATAATGTTTTTTAGAAATAAATTCGCCTCCCCCATGAAATAGTTTTTTTAATCCTCTCCTCTTATCCAGAACATAATTTTAGTTTCCTCAGAGGCAATGTAATGCACCCTCTCCATCTTATTAGGTTGCTCTGAATTCTAACAAACGAACAATCTATTTATATTGTATCAATTTATATTAAAACGCACACTTTCCTACGTAGTCATCCGGTTATTATTTTGCAGGATGAAGTAGTATACGGTGAAATAGGTGTACTCTTTCTATTAAACATATATCTGGCAAGGTAGGTGAATTTAGGAAAAACCGTTGATCATTTTACTTTAGACTGTTAATGAAAGTGTGCAGCGTTACGGTGAAATGTGATCACTGGACAAAAACGCCTGGCCTACAAGTCATCCAATGAGTTGAGAACACAGTAATTTTGTTCCAAAACTTCGACGTTTCCAAAGTCAAGATAGCTGGCCGTTGTGTCGAAGAATTGAAAAGTGATAAAGTTTATAATGCGGTAATAACGTGATTACATCGTGTCACGAGAAATGTAGTGGGAAGTACTATCCGACTGAAAAGGAACAAACGATTCATAAATGTTGATCAAAAGATTAATAAGAATGTAAAATTGTCAAATATTTGCATATAAAATATAGTGCTGTTTATTGCTTTTATGCAACGTCTTCAATATATTCAATTAACACTAACGTATACGTTTGTAGGTTTTCTAGGGATCTTTAATACTTTTAGAACATGTCTGCGCCGTCTTGTTCTCGTCATTAGCTACGCTCTGCACCAAGCATGTGCTGCCATCTTTGGTCTCTGGCGCACACAATCAGAGCCAGGAAATAGCAGGAATTCAAGTTAGCAGAAGTACTTAATGTTATAAACTCGGTCTCTTTCATTAAAACCATAATGTACATTTTGTAAAAAATGAAAAACATGAAAATATAATAGTCATGTTTTTAAACCATTGAATATATTAAAGACACGGAATTATTAAGAAAGTATGACATTTCACATATTTAAATGATTCATTATTTCAGATTCTTGTGGCCATGACATTTATAAAAAAAGAAATATAGGACTATCTAATTTATCAAATACAAATATAAATGTCCTTCATTACCATAAGATGTTCTTGGTAGGGAAATATTGATTCAACTTAGCAGAAGTACTTAATGTTATACACTCTGTCTCATTAAAACCATAACGGAAATTGTGTACAAAATCCCCCACTTTCCCTATATTTTTTATGAAAGTTGTGACCTTTATTGCCATTTAAGTGTTTGTCCTCAATATTCATTACGTAATGCCGTGTTAATATATTATTTAAAGTCAAATAACTAATTCAATTATGAATCTGTGTACTACATAAATAATCTCACAAAGTTCCAATGATCTGTATTAATACCTACATGATATCATGTTTTAAAAATACATTTTCTTATTTTCCTAACCTCCAAGGGGAAAACAGTAAGTCATTGAATTTGAGAATATTCAGACCCACGTCTTGTGAAACTAAGTTTCATCAACTTATCTGAGAAATGCATGTTTATATTTACCTACTAAAATGTGTGTATGTGATACTCAGATATTTTTATAAATATTTGCAGAGCTACTAAAGTGATAGAACATTATCAGAAAATTAATGAATAAAATTTGCAAGACTAAAAAGTATTAGAAAATGTTGAAAAGTGTTTTACTTAAACTAATTTTAGAACTCGGTTTTGATTTAACCTGTTTCATATCGATACATTTATGCTACTGCCTTTCAGAATGTCTACTTTTCTGTTGGCTTGTTGCCTTCTGCGTTTTCCATCAGACATAATTTATTCCTTACAATCAATGTTCATTTCAGAAATGCCTTTTTTAATATTCAATTTATAATCCAATTTAAAATGCACATTTTAGCAAGGTTTGACAAAATACTAAAGGTACAACTTATTTTTCAAAAAGTTAGATACAGTTAACATTGATGTACTGTGCTTAACGTGCTAATATGTATTTTTATAGTGTATTATATCTTCTTTATTTTAAAAATATTACGTTATATTTTGTTCTATTTACGAATTTACATTCATGATTCTGAATAAAAATTAAATTTTTCTAAATAAATATATACTATTCAACGCACTATTTTTCCAGATAAATATGAGTAGTTGTGAAGGGATATTATGTTTAAACCGAATTTTTTATTTTTGCGCTCTATTCTTAAAACATTGCAGACTTATTTACGTAAAGCCTACTTTCTCTACTCTATTTAGATATTCCTTTCTTCCTTATGCTGTAGAAAAAAGTGTTATTTGGGACATTCAGAAACGAATATCCTTAAACTATGGAGAGGAGCCCATTACATAACTTTTTCGAAGTTAATTGTTGAAGCAGATGTGAGTTTTCGATCTTTAGACTGAAAATCCACTTTTTTGTGATAGCTCACACACTCGTAGAGAGAGTGCAGTGGTTAAGCATCTTTAATATTATAAAACCACTTAACATTAATTACAAGAACATGGTGCACGGATGAAATAATTCCCATTGCAATTGTTGATAGGTAAAATAAAATAAAGGAGAAACATCTTGACAGGAGCACTTGTATTTAGCAGCAAAAGCTCTTTCGTCGTCTCGTAAGAATCCATCAGGCTGCCAAGAAAAAAATGTTAATTATACACTTGATATATCTACTCTCCTTATCTACTGTCAAATAGGCCTGCGAAAGCGGTTGTCGCTTTGAATAAAGGCTCTATGGGTGCGTCTTTTTTTATTCGTAAGAGGGCAGCTCTCTAGACAGTTTTAAGAGGAAATGTTTTTACGTTTAACTGAACGCTGTCCTTTATTTCACTGCTGTAATTTTTTCGTTGTCTTTGTGGAAGGTAAATTGCATCCCGTTCGTACCAAAAAGCAGTCATAAAATTTACAGGTAATGACGTCGGTAAACTGCGTTTTGTAATGTACTTTTGTACTGCCAGTTCTCACATTATTCGTTTCTGGTTAGTGATGCAATTTAGAAACAATACAAATAGTTATAACTCTAGACCTTTCTTACGCTACCTGCACGTGATGCGGGCATTGACTGCAAATGTTATTACTAAAAAATATTCAAAATATAAATTACGGCTAATGAATGTGATTCGTTTTCATTGAGAGTAGAAAAAGTAATATTAGAAAATTAAATACAATAATTCTATCAAACAATGGAAATATCTTTTAGCAACTCGTAGTTGTTTAATTGAATTAACCAGAATTTTTCGACCCTTTTTTTGTTCTCAAGACAGAATTTGGTCGAAAGTAACAGAATATAAAATCGTGTTTCTATTTCAAGTGCAACTTCTTCATGTCGTTTCTTAAAACAGGTATTTTTCGTCTTACAATATATTACTCGAATATCCAACAAAACGTGTATCGTTTAGTCAACACAATCACGACTTTGATGAGAGAAAGTCAACAGATACATCTGTAGCTATGGACGGTAATTCAGTAACAACAGTGCCTATTCTGGCAGAGCCAATAATCAATATTTAATAGTTTAAATCATTCGCGAACAATATTTCACTACCAAGAGCCTTAAGTATTAACACCAAACAAAACGGTTCAATGCAAAACCACAACTCATTCAGCGATCATATCATCAAAGAAAATAACCCCCTCCCTCACGCTACTACCGCTCACGACAGAATTAAGAAATTACCGACCGCAATAAAGGTGTGATAATTTCACCGGCGACCACCATAATTATCATTCGGTCGATCGACCACAGTTGAGAAAGAAGCCACTAGGCTCGCACGATCGCGAGGACGTGCGGCCGGTGGCGCGGCGGGGGCAGAGGCGCGAGCGGGGGCGGGAGACCGGGCGGGGACGGGGCGAGAGCGGGGGCGACGGCAGCCTCCGCACCTGGACCGCCAGGGCCTCCCGAGCGCCGAGGACCCCCATTGGCTGCGGCTGCAGCTGACGCGCCCGCCCCCGCGCCCGCCCCCGCGGCGGCGGCCCCGGCCAAGGCACGGCCGCCACCACCCCCGCGTCCCAGGGGAGGGCCGCGCAGACCAACGGCTGAGGGCGGAAGGGCGCAACGCTCATCATGGAATGACGGCGAGGGCGCGATGGAAATAAACATGATAATAACAACAACACAATCTGCAATGAAGGGACACGACAAAGGGCACGAACTGGTGATGAGAGCTCAATCATGATGATAATAATAACTATTACAACAAATGCTTCCCTCAAGAGACCAAAATACTCAATACAGCAAATAAAGAAATGGCATTAATCATTGTTCACGACGTACTACATTTTAAATTTAGGTTAATTATTGTCCTCTCGTAAATTAGAATGCATGCCATTTACCTGGTTTAAACCAATCAACCAGCATTGGAACAATCAGTAATTGACATTCGATGAAATCAACGCATCGAGATTTTATTTAGTTGGTACTACCAATAAAAATATAGAATCGAATCAGGCAACTCAACATTCCTATGCAAAATGCAGCGGCAGCTGAACAACGAATTTTGTCGTAACTTCCATCAACAGAACCGAGTCTTTTCCCCCAATGTTATAAATGGGGCTTATGGATGGGTGATATTATTTGAATTATAATGGTGCAGTTTTCTAAACAGGAGAACCCAGAGCGAACTTCTTGCAAACTCGCTTTATCCACAACACATTCCAAACCGACTGAAGTAGCTCAGGGCATCAACATTTGCCACAGCAGTGTCTCTGACTGGGAGTAAGACAGTGGCAGGATATGCGACACGAGCTAGTTGGCTACGTCCAATTCAGCAGCTGACTGGAGGATAATTCTAGCGGCTGGCTGCTCTGATCAGTAGTTTTCCGTTGTTTTTTTCCGTTCAAATTAAACGAATGCCGGAGCAGCACCCAAATAAACGGGCCAAAGACCACTCACTCCCACTTCCCTTCCTCTTCCCTGACCTATCATCACTTCTTACATACACTTATAATTTTATATGCACTACACTATCACACATGTCGAGAGCTTAGAGCTTCTCCCGACTGGGCAGTGCCCCGCTTGTGGAAGATACATGGATAGGGAAAACCCCGCAAGCCGACATGTTGGTTGGTATTGGATCTAAGCATCCAGCTGGGAAAGTACACACCTACTTCCCGTGACTACACGTGACGGGACTAATGACCATAGCAGTTGACTCTCACGGAAGCACGAAATAATCCATTATGAAACTGCGAATAGATTGACCTGGATTTCATTCCCGGTATCCAGGGGAAGCTGGTGAGCAACCAGGCCGCTATTCCACGAGGCACCCTCAAGCAACAACGTAGAGGGCGAGTCAATGGGTAGGGCTGAGATGTCGCACCTCCCACCGGTGTTCAGCGGTTCCTTCGCCGCAGGAATCGATTTTTTTCCGGGCAAAGTCCTCGCAGGGTCCTGGCGACGCGCCCCTCGCGAGCGTGGGACATGAATTTCAGATTTCTCGTTTCATACATCTGAGCCCCCGTGTCTTGCACTACGTTTGCAGGGAAGAATTACCGTCAAGTTTTTACGGACAGGTTTTTTCACTCATCTTAATTTTAGAAATTCTTCTTGTCAAAAAGTGTACCCTCGCCGTGAAAAGTGTAGATTCCTCAATGGAATATTAAACGCTTGGCCGTCAGTTGGAAGACAAATTTAATCTATTTCATTTAGCGACATAATAATGAAAAGCTAAATAATCTATGTCAGTCTAGTGCAGGCCTGGATCGTATATTGCTCTTGAACTGATCTCGGGTGCTGCACGCGGACAACTTGAGTGCAAACCCCTGTAGCTTCAATGGCGGGGTTAAGACCCGGGAACCGCCAATGAGAATGAGCAATTCAAACCATAGCGCTTAAATTGAAAGAGCAATGCGAGAATAGGACGGACTATTACATACAGTTGAAGTATCATTACCTTTTATTCTGGAAATGTTTGTTGTCGATGTATGACAATGAGAAACATGACCGTAAAACGAATTCGGCATACATATTTAATTTGGATACCAGTATTATAATTGCTTGTAGTGCTGAGAATGTGATTTGCTTTGTTACGATGTAATTGCAAATGTAGAGTGCAACTAATACACAATTGTAATATTGAATCTTTTTTGTTTGATGACAATAATAAATTATTTTTAAATTAACTATGTTAATTTATTAAAATGGTTCTATCAATGTTAAAATATAATTATTAAAAAATCATCATTAGTTTCCGCCCTAATTTTCGACAAGAGTACACATATATAATTTACAATGAACGAACACTATTTATTAATAATATTTTAAAAAGATTAAGCCCTTTGCGTTCTTCTTAACAAGACTCATAATAAAGGCATGATTGCACACAACATTAAAACAGTGAAAATGCCTTAGTAGCTAGAAATACGGTAGCCTGCTCATTTAAATAATTGGGCAAATCAATGCACAACATGGACTACTGCATTAGACACACAGGCATTCAATTTACGCGCCCGCTCCGGTTTCTCCCTTCTTCCCAAAGTTGCCTTCTCCCCACTACTTGCACTTTCGGTACCCTCGCAGGCAGATGGGTGGCTCGTAAATGCAGAATGCCCGCGGGAGCAGGCGTTGTGCAGGCCTGCTCTAATGTCATGCTCATTCCCAGTCCTGAGCGAATTGGGTTTACGTTTTCATGTCCTTCGCTTTCCTGCAAAGGTTTACACATGGTATGCATTTTGCTTCCACTGCGTAACGGATTGTAGGCCGCTTATGAGCAATGAATGATTATGAACGATGATCAAAAGGGATACGTGGCATGACAAATGGACCACGCTGCAAACACTTGGTGAACGTTCTCATGCATTGTGCCGTACTTCAACTAGCGAGCTTTCTTTTAATTTATTAATAGCCAAAACGGAGTAAAACTGTACGTATGTGATATATGGGGGATGGGGAGTACTACCTGGACAGGTTTTCTTAAGCTCTACATGTTTCTCTTTCTCATTTACTTTCAAGAGTTGAATCACGACTAAAGAACTTCCGAACGTGTCTGCAACATTTGAAAACAAGACTTTTTCTTCATGGGTAATAGAAAACTATTAGTATCGGAAAACGTCCTTCAGATATGAAATTTTAGTATTGTTTATAAGTAGTTACAGCATTATTTAGTAGTATTTACAGTATTAATAATGAAATAACTTCCCTACCGTCCCACTCATCCATTAACTAGAAACGTCAGCTCAACGAAACAGGTAGAAGTAGTACGTATACTTGAACGCTACTTCCGCTCCGGGGCCATTGAGGATGACAAGTAATTTATAAATCCTTGTGTTTTAATTTTACAGTAATTCTATTATTATATTAAAATGCTTAAACAATAATGTTTGCAACCAAACGTACATGTAGTTACAACTGCAAATTTATGGCAAGGAATGAATTAATCTATGTTGTTTAACGTAAAATTGGTGAAATTTACTCTCGTGATTATGACTGCAACAAATACATAAACATTTTACAACAGTTTAAAAAATACAAGTTTAAAAACCATGTGTAACAGAATGTACAACAAGAAAGAAAAGTAAATGTGTCTGAACACTTGCGTGAGCAGCGTTGACTCCCGTGACAAAGTTTTCGTGATGTCTCCAGGTCCGGCAGAGAACAAAAAGAGTGAGTAGAAGACGACGAGCCAGAATTCTTTCTAGTAAGTTCTATTGATGTTTTTATCATAAATGTGTGATAATAGGGTTCAAAAATACCCCAACACATCTGAAGAAATAAATTTAGTCTTGAAGGACGAAAGCACAAAAATAATCAGTAACAAAATATTTGATAATTACAGTTTCATTGAAGTTCATCATTCTAAAACATGGTGTAAAAGTACGCTAGATTTACAGCAGGCAATTATGTTAATCCGTCACAATAATATTTAGATTAGTCAGACTGCAGTCGATATCAGTATAGAAAAATACGTTTGTAAGGTTAAATAATACGCAGTTAGTAAGAGAAATAAAATAGTGTACCATAGACAACCTCTCTATATTGCATATCTTTTATTAAGGGAGATATTTATGAGGACAAAGGAATCGTGGTATGAGTGTGGGTTCCTTAAAGAAGCATTTTCGCATATTTAAGATTATATTCATTGTCACGATATTCATATACACCGTTAGTCAAAAAACAATGTCCACCTCGAATATTCTGTAAAGGATTCAAAATAATGAGATGTACTTTTTTTACCAAACTCTTCAAGACGTTGGGATTCGCCAGTTGTCAGATATCTTTATATCAGCATTGTTATTTTAAAGATATTGGATTAATCGTTTAAATGGAGCACTGTGCAATTTTAACACGAATAGATAGGACTTCAAAAGGTAAATTCACATATTGTTTTTCGATGATTAATTTACAGAACAAAAAAGTATGAATCTCGGTGTCGTAGGAAAAACAGGTACTCATAAAATCGAAGGGCGTCGCTGGGCTGCTCGATAGTCTACAAGCCGCAAGACACGACATATCAGCAGCGTCCATATCGGTTTCATTTCCTTTTCATGAAACATCCTCGCAAAGCCGTCGTATGATACAGCACTAAAGATACTGAGTTCACATTTCGTCCAAAAGAATCTATCGAAGTGACAAGGAAATCACCCGCATGCTCTCATAAGCAGCATCGTTCATCAGGCAGATAAATACAACTTCCATTCTAAAAGAGGCACTGTGTGACAGCGTCTGCCTTGGAAAATATACTCCACAGTAAACAAGTTGCCAATTTTTTGAAATCCCTGCGCGTCAATTCTCACGGCCAGCCCACCGTGTTGTCTGTGCTTGAAACGGTTTAGATAGGTCTCGAAAATGTAACAAAATACAGAAATACTTTTCTCCGATTTACTATTTTACACAAATCTTTGCTCTCCTTTCATCATTCATTTTCTGCGTGCTACAAACTCGTCTTTTGCAATTTACAGGTTACCCCACTTATACTTGTGTACCGCGATGTCGATTTTCGTCTAGAAGCCACAACATGGGCTAGTCATTCATAATTCCAGGCGTTTTGAACTATCAAACGATAGGGGCCGTGAGCACGTTCAGATTTGTAGCCACATTGCAAAATTACGAATCTGCTTTTACATCAAATTTTAAAACTCCTTAGTGAATATAAGTGTGGATCAAATACGTATGACGTATTGCTGGATTCGACTTCTGAAGACCATTATATTCGTATTAAAAACTATTATGTTCCACTAAAAAAACAACGTTATTCCAATAATTTGATAATGAAAATTTCTATCAACACTGATAAGTACAATTGATGAATCCCTATGTCTTGAATTCGTTGGGTAAAATTTCATCTCCATATCTTGAACTGTTTTCAAGAGGAGTCTTTTATTGCCTAACCATCTATTGAAATACTTCAACACGGTTATAAAACATACTTTTCTATCTTTTCAGAAAATACATGTGACATTAGTTCAATTTTTACATGTATCCATGATTCTACGGAATCAGTATAGAAGCCTATCTAATAAAAATCCAATAAAATACTTTGTTTCTGTATTTAATATTACCTACAATTTTTAATAAAACCTTTTCAGTATTGTCTTCACACATTATAGAAAATGTAATAAATATGACTATTTTTAATAATAATGAATGTTAAAATATTTTACGCGCGTCATTCACAATACAGAAGGCATCAGACAATGGTACAATATTCGCATACTATCGCCCCATGAAATTAAAACACGAAACGATACCAATCATAATCAGCGACGCGTTTAAAAAGGGATTGCTTCCTGACTGCTGCGTTGCAATATTACGCATTCATTTTCCATTCTCGATTTGAAAGCAGTTTTTATCTCTATTCTACATTTTTGTGTGAGATCAATATGGTTACTTTACAGATCAGCGTAACTGAATGAGTAGAAGAACACGCAGTGAATAAATAAGTTAATTAAATCACAAAATCCACAGCTTGAGTACAAAAGGTTGCAGACATCTCCATTATTCAAATATACTGGATTGTATTTTAGCTTAGTAGTTGAGAAACCCGTTAACCACACTACACGGGTTTGTCAACCATTTGTCAATTTTTTAAAATCCTTGTTGTATTTATAACAAGAACATTAAAAAAGGATAATTACTGAAGCAACAAGATAAATAATAACCTGGAAGAAAAAAAATAGTACTGTCATAATTAAGTTACATCATTTTAGAACTCAATACATGACAATAACTTCGTTTGAAGAACGTCCATGAAAAAAAGTGCACTGTAAAATAATAACTCTATCACACTATGATCGAATATCTAAATTATTCCGACGCTGTCGCTACAAAACAAACCATTCCCGCGAACTTCGCAGCCAATTAAAACAAACCTTCCGCCAGAAAATGACGGGCCGCCGACTTCGCACCCCCAACAAAGGGCCAGTGCATGCTGTTTGCCGTGTCATCCCGGTTGACTTCTTCCACCCGGCGTCTCCCCGCGCATTACCCAATCGATCGCCGAATTCCCAGCGTTTGCCCACCTAACGAATCGCGGGCTCCCCCAATCAACGAGCGGACGCCCTCGCCCACCCGAACAAAGGCTTCCGCGCGGAGGCGAGCGCGGCGGGCGGGCCGGCCGGTGGGCCAGGCGTCGCGGGATGACTGCGCCACTCTGGCGCCGCCGGAGCTGAGTCAGCGGCGTGGCGCGTCATGCCCACAAACGACCTGCGAGGCAAAAACACTCCGTAATCCAATAAGGCCGGCGATCAAATCGAAGCCTCTCCGCTCCATTCATCAGGCGCGCGCCCCGGTTAACAAGTTGGGCGAGCCCAGAGGAAGGCTGCGCCGAGGCGATGACGTCTGGCGCCCGCCCTGTGGGCTGATGGCCCGCTGGGGCCGTTGAGTTCCAAGCCGTGTTTGCAGATGCGATTAGGAAAGGGGTTGTTACGGGTGTTTGGGACACGACCTGTGAATTCACGACGCATGAGGACGAGCAGATGCACCCCCTCCTCTTCTTCTTCATTATTATTATTATTATTATTATTATTATTATTATTATTATTATTATTATTATTATTATTGTTTCATTTCTAACACAGATCAGCACAAAACAGCAGAAAACAACACACGTTCTTCCAACAGTGTACAATTATTCATGCCGAAGATGAAAATAGAACAACACAACGTCACGATCAAGGCTTATTGCAGATTCAAGAATTTTAAAAGTACTACGAATGTCTTAATTGATATTAATATTACATTCTTATAAACATCACCATCTGAGATCAGCCCATTGCCGATATCTCTTCAGCGATTCTGACCGGAAGGTCCTAGGGTTCCGGATGGTGGAAGATTTGCGACCCTAGCTATAGAGATAGATCGACTTCAGCCCCTGACAGGAAAATTCTAGTGGCTAGATGCAGCGATCGGTAGATTTCCGTGATTCATCCAATACCAGGGGCCGGAGCAGTAAACTGACAAGTCTACCTCAGGACACGAGCGATCTCGCCATTCTCTTCCTTGTCCTATCCTCTTTTTTTTCAGAGCATTTCTGGAGCATAGAGCTTGTCCCGGCTGGAACGGTGTCCTAATGACCGACATATGTCTTCTAGTGCGTTTTACCCTTTACGTCCCAATGGGACACAATCTACCACGCACTAGACTTCAACACACTATGCGGGGCATTTGATCTGGGGTCCACAGGACGTGAGGCTCTCCGCGACAACACATTCGTGAGAGACGAGGGACAAACAACCATGCCCAAAGCTGTACTCGAACCAGCGATCCTTCGGACCGAAGCGCTGAGACGGCACACGCCTTAGCCTCGGCCATCCAGGTCGGCTGACGGAGTCACCTGGAGGGAAAATCCCTCGCAGGTCGTTTTGGAAGTCGAATTGGGTGTCGAATATCAGCAGAGGCGGAGTAATGCCGCCAACTCCCGGAATAAAACTTGCACTGCAGTAATGGGACTAATCATTATAGTAGTTGATGTGCCCGGAAACATCAGTGGATCAATCTGGGTGATCTGGGCTGTCCGGGTGACGCCGCGTCGAAGGCTGAGTTGCCGACGTTTCGACCATCCTGTCGGGGTCTTCCTCAGGGCTGGTAGGCGAAGACCACGACAGGATGGTCGAAACGTCGGCAACTCAGCCTTCGACGCGCCGTCACCCGGACAGCCCAGATCACCCACATGACTCTGGTCGCGGAAGCCTACGACTTCAGTGGATCAATCTGGTTAATAACACCAAAATTACATTGCTTGCATAATTGTCTGCTTTGATTAGTTGGTAGCAATAACGTTTGACTTCGTTATCTGTTAGTGGACAGTAGTACTTAATATAATAGGTATTAGAAAGAAATTCAAAGGAAGGACAAAATATAATAATTTTAGAGAGAGACCGGTGATGATAAATTGACTGGACTTAGGGTATGAATTCGTAAATTTTATTTGTTGATATTTTATATATACAATACAAAAAATCTCTTCAATGTTTACAAGTGGTTTCTTCAAATAGAATCCTCATAGTCCTTTAAGCAAAAATATAGGCACTAAATTTGTGGAAAGGGATCCCCACTTTTTTGTCGTTTTGACATAACACTTGCATAAGGAAATACACAAACTAATTTAAATGAGAATGTTGATGGCTGTCGTACTTTCGGGTTTAATGGCGTTAATTTGTTAAAATTGTGGCTTAAAACATTTGAAAATCTAGAAATTACAATGTTCTTATATCTCATACCATTTCGTCAGAATTTGAAATCACCATTTCTAGCTAATTACATCTGTTTAGAAGCGAGACAAACGCTCACAGCCCTCCTAATCGTTAAGCAACATGACAACATTTGATATTTTCCTTTGTATTTGAATGTATCATTAATTTCTGATTTTTAATATGACATTAATCTAAAAATACGTATATCTCCAAACAGATACTTTGGAGTGGCATGTTTTGACCAAACACTAGGATGTTACTACTAAAATGATGTATTTAGTAGTAAATATGTCATCAAGAAAGTTCACAAGATAACTTGTACATAGAGTAAAATCATTTTGTGCCGAGAAATATACTCTCTCCTACAAACCATTAAAATAAAAACTTTTCTGAGGAGGTTCTTAGACGTGTGATTTTTTTGTGAAATGACAGTATATGGATGATTTTGCTAGAAGAAATCCCAAAATGCACGCATCTAACGAAACACTTTTGGTGAAATCACCAAATTCCAATTTACACGCAATATATTTTGCTCTACATTGGAAAATAAAATCTCTTGTATTAATAAGTGAGCGAGTGAGTTATTATAGGCGCACCAATTTTTTAATATAATTAGCTCCATTAGTGAGTGATATCCAGGAAAATGACGGTGTTCCACCCTCACTGGTACGCGAGATCTGGCACACACCTATCAGATTGCCGCTCCCCCCCCTCCGTAAGCATTTCCCCGCAGCGGGGCTCCTCCGAAACAGTTCTCGACTGGTCTCGCGATATACGGGTATGTGGTACTGTAATACATAAAAGTACACACATGTGTGGCTGTGTGAGGAGGGAGGATGAGTCGAGGTTAAGAAAGGAAAGATCGCACGCAGTCTGTGGCCCGTTTGGTAGAGTATTGCTCCGGCATTCGACTTTATTTATTTACGTCAAAAACAGTGTGTTACATGCTATGGGAAGAAGTTAAATTGAAGTTACATTTATTTCTAGAGGCAAAACAAAGGGCCATCTCAGCATTTGCTCAAGGATCAGAGAATCCTGATGGGAACCTAGATGGGAAAACCTGATCGAGATGGGGTCATTGACCCAGAAGATGAAGTACAATACTTATTACAAGCTCTTTTGAATTATACAATCCAAACGGTAAATAATACACTAAATGTCATTGTTAAAATTAATATTACTTTCCTTTTGGATACCAGGTATAGTTTCTAATTGTACAAAAATCCTTGTTCAGAAGAAAATATTATACTTGGAACTTTTGTATCGAATTTAATCGATTAATATATCGACTGGTATTGATAGGAAAAATCAAGAAAAACTGCTTATCAAAACAATCGGGCTCTAAAATCTCCAATTCGTAGTTAAAGCCGGAGTTCTACCTAGATATACAGCTAGTGTCGAAAATCTGCCACCGGCAGGACTCGAAACGTAGAGCCTCCTGATCAAGAATGCTAAGATCCAGCAACGATATTGACGTTGAGCAAGCACAGCTGGTATTATTTTAATGATATCATGGTGGAGTATGACCCCCGTGACCTCGACCCTTAGGATCAGTAAGCAGTGGGTTGTAGTGAATGTTGGTCGATCCGTGGCGTTGGGGCTACCCAGCCGCTTTCCACCTCTCAGCACGAGGCTTCACATCCCAGTCATCATTCTCAGTGCTTTTCGGAACCCGTTACTTCGTGTTGTCTCCGTTCGCCATCTATTATTTCTTACCACACCAATTCTTTTACATCATATAACTTGTCACTCTTAATTTTGTTTTATAATTTTTAAAATACGGCCCCTCGGGTGGCTCCTGATCAGCGTGCTAGGTTTTCAAGGGCGATCCGTTGTTTGATTCTCGGTCAATGTAAAAATAGAGCTGTAGCTTTATATTAAAATAGTTTCAGTTTCTGTAGCAGCGTGATGAAAAAAAGTATTGTAGTATGTAGTAAAGTATGCTAGATTCGGTGAAAGGAATTCTCCATGCACACCAAATGTCTCCCTTATTCAAAGGCGTGGATATTTAATAAAAACAGGCCAGGCCAGGGTTTATTTTCAAAGGAGAATGCGATTGCTCATTTGAAATGCAAAAATGCTTTGAAACTGTTTGTACTTCGTTAACTATTAATTTGTTATTAAAAAACATTTTAAAACTACTGAAATCGTACTATTTATTGCTTTTTTTGCAATGAACATTCATGTCATCCGCAAGGAGAACTGTTCTTCCGTTTTTAGTATACGAGGGCATTTCGTTTATTTAGAACAGAAAGAGGATGGGACCTTAGATCGAACCTTGCGGGACCCCATAGAACTTTTCTTGTGCAGAGTACTACCAGTTAAATATTTTTACGTAGACCTTTGATATCGCTCTTCAATCTTCCTTAAAATTACTCGTACATTTACTTCAAACATTAAAAATAATTTAATATATTTTAGCGATATTTGAGCTACTGTAGTTTTGCTTTATTTTGTATTGGAAATCATAGTTAAATGATATACCGAATTCAATAGTTTGGACGGAAAATTTCAAGTGCAGAAAGTTAACTGTACGGAATTCCGTCAAGGTTTCCAAATAATGGGTGCAGAGGACAGTCAGAAAAGTCAAGGTCCTTACGAGGGTGAAGAATGATAAGTGGAAGGCCCGAAATAAATACATGCATGCTCTCGGAACTTACACGGATTTGAGGAGAAATAGGATATTGCGATTTTCTAACTTTTACTTTCATGACTTCCTTGGTAAGAAAATAAGATATTTTAATCGTGCGCAAGAAAACGGCGATTTTTCAACAGATATGTCGTATTACCGGGCCCTGGTTACAATAAGCATAATATTTTCATTTTATATGAAATATATTATTTCCTCTAACACGTTGTGTAGTCAAAATCCGTGAATGTAAATCAGATCTTTAACAAAAAATGTCAAGCACAAATGTTTGAAAAAAAACTTGTTTTCGCATAATTTCTGCTTGAAGTTCAATTTTTAAAAAAAATATCAAAATGGTTCGAAAATTGTTGTTTAATTTTTTCCACGGATAGCACAAAGGACGCTTAATGAAATGCCGCAGGTCTGCTTTTCGATGATGTTCCTCAATTTTCAAAAATTCCAGTAGTTAGAAATATTGAGAGAAACTGTGTGCTGTTGTAACAACACTACTTTCAATTGAGCTCACGTGACATGCAACACATATTAATGTATTTTCTTCCGAATTCTCTACTGATTCTTTATAGTTTGATCATTGAATGGCGACCCGGCTGTGGCAAATTTCTGATAATAGGCTGGTTCAAAATCGCCCACTACTTACACTACACAAAAATCCTGAAGTACAGCTGCTATGATCTGATGTTCCTGTGATTTCTTCTCGTCGATTGTAGACGGATGCCAATTGAGTTCTCTTAAACAACGAACACGGACCGTGAGCAATTCTTCCTTCCCGATCCATTCCATACGTCCTTTGTGACAACCGAACAACAAGGTGATACCCATTCTCATGAACTTATGGTCTATCATTCATTGAGCAAAAAAATTTCCAACTAGCAACGGAAATGCAGCAATTACCTGCGAGGCTTCCGACGCGTTTAATGGCAGGATGATCTATATAAAAATTGTATATTTACATACATGATACCATGGCCCAAAATTATATATCTGAATAACAATATTCGAGAGAGAGGGTACGTCTACTAATTACTAAAGCCGTCTCCAAGATTAAAACTCAGGAGAGGAGATGAAGATATCTATGAAAAATGAGTGAATAAATACAAATATCTTTCACCATTGTGGATTAAATCTGACGATCCTTAAAAACGAAATAAATAGGGCCAACTGTTCCCTTGGAGGATGTTTTTTTAAAATTTTCATCACATTTTTATATTTTATTTAATGACGCGTTGAAATTCGAAGTACAAACACTTGCTCACTTTGCTCACTTTAATGAAGGAGCCCCTTCCATTAACGCAATTTTTAGGAACCCATTGATTTCCTCATAGAAATTGAATCGGCACTTGTAAAACCACAGGTATCCATAATTTATTTCCTGTTCATTTATGTGGTTGTGCAAATGACCGATTCCATTATAAATATTCCCTCTTTGAAGTAGTCACATGGTTCTGCGGAGAGCTGGTGAAGATCACAGTTAATTCAGGACCTTTTTGCGATCGATCACAATGTCAGATTACGTCAAATAGTGCCATCTAGAATGACAGTGTCGGAGTGGGTATTATTGTGTTCCAGATAATACAATATTTTATTGTTTTAACATCTTTAATTTCTATCTGTTCAATCCACAAATTTGCATCTATAAAGATATGCTTGTCATAATACTATAACTGAAGAGGGCATAAGAAGGTGGGACGTTCGTTTTTTTGAAGCTCCCTTTTACTTTTTTAGGTTTGTCTAAATTTAGTGAGAAGAATTGTAATGTGTCTTTGTGTACAAGGATGTAGTTTGCTTTTTCCTTTTTACAGCATTCTTGTGAACTTGCTCACCCTCACATAGTTTTATTGGGAACTTCTGGAGACGTCGAGGTGCATGGCGCGTGCTCGTAACCGATCTAAACAATTGACGGTGCGCTCTTTGAGTTCATGGCCCTGCATTAAAATTGCTACAGGATGTTAATTGCATCATGTATTATTTGCCTGTAAGTTTAGTACGCTGAGGACGTAAAGTGAATTTGTAGAATACAAGAAAGTTCCAGGTGTGTTTAACACAAGCCATAATGGATCCTAAATCCATTGTTCTAATTGTACTTTGTAGTATAAATTGACACAAGGACGTGAACGAAAAAGAAAATGTGCTAAATTGCATTGTATGATTGGAAACAACTACTTATCAGATATTAACAGAAATGGTATGGCAATAAAAAACAGTTGTTTGACCAATCTTAAACTGACTTAATTATATTACGCAGCACAGTTATTTTTATAACAATTTTTTTATAGTCAAAGGATTTTTTAAAATCTTTTTAACGTTCAACGTGTTAATTATATAGGGTCAAAGGCTATTGCAGATACAGACTTCACTTTTTATGTACGATTATGGTTTGCATGTGTGTAAAATTTGGAGTACAATCAAACTATTTACTCCAGCCGATTTAGAGAAATATCTAAAATATAGTAATGAAACACACCTTTTCCCCTAACATTAAACGTTATTGAATTTCATTTTAGTGCTAGAATACTAAGTATAGTATACATTGCCTCAAATATGCAGCTGACTAATTCTTAAAAGTGTAAGATAGATCTTTGTGTGTCTACATAGAGAGATACGTAAAATTAGTTGTGTGACTACCGCCGCGCGAGATAAATGTAACCCTTTCGAGCAACGCTCCTACATCATAACAGCCGTTCCCCGTTGAAACCATGCCCTATACTATGTCACAAGAAATTGGTGGAAGCTGTTGGGAATAATGCCCTTCCATATCAGACAGTCGCGAGGTAGCCAAGAGAGTGTCAGCGAGGATGCTTCGCGACGTGGAATCTGCATCGCACGGGACGATTGACGCGTGTTCGGACCGATCTGGCTCGTGCGGTAATCGAGCACCTGCCGAAGGAAGGCAGGCGATGGACGCTACTGGAGTTGAAGAGCGAAAGTGGTATCTTTATTTATTTATTTACGTCAAAAACAGTTAAATACAATGTGTGACGTGCTATGGGGAGAAGTTAATTTGAAGTTACATTTATGTCCAGAAATAAAACAAGGGGCGATCTCAGCATTTGCTCGAGTATCATGGAAACTGGATGAAAACCTGACCGAGATGGGGGTCATTGACCTAGAAGATGAAGTACAATACTTGTTACAGGTTCTTTACAATTATACAATCCAAATGATATACAATATATGAAATGTCATTGTTAAAATTAATATTACTTTCGTTTTGGATGCTCGGTATAGTCTCTAATTGTACAGAAACAGTCGTCAGGCAGAAAAGATTTTACTAAAGACGAAGAACTAGGTATCGAAAAACAAAAACTCGCAGGTCGTTTTCGGTACGGAAGGGCATTATTGCCGACAGCTTCAATCAGATTCCTGTAACATCCTAGGGTATTTCTTCCACGAAGATCGGCTGTGTTGATGTAAAACTTTTGCTCAAAAGGATTACATTCATTTCTCACGGCTGTAGTCAGACAACTGATATTTCATTGCCAATAAAGACACATGTGCTAACAGAGACAGTAAAAAACATCTGTTGTTACGAACACACACTAGTACTGCGTTTTTTCCAAGCGACAAACAAACTTACGTGAGTCGATGATATTTCTTGAGAAAAACTTTGCCATGACATCTACCCTAATCCTCGTAGTTGTACGAAGACGTCGCAAAATTTAATGCATTTTCAATTTGCGAGAATTTACACTTCAAAGAAAATAATACATGCATAATATTTTATTCGTATTTTATTCGTTTCTCTCCGAAGAAAAAAAATGTACAAATTTGAAGTAATTTTTGAGAAAATTTTGAAAATGTTCAGACTTCATGTTAAGAACCCCCAAAAATCAAAATATCCGTTTAAAATTAACAGAGCCTTGACATCGATTGATCATACAAAATTAATTCTGGAGAAAATTGTCTAAACGTTTTTTTATTAATTTCTTTATTGAATGTTGGATAATCACTCAGTCGTATCATAGTACTTATCATGAGTTTTGATGGCTTACATTATAACGTATTGTACTAATCTTTACTCACTCTTAACTACATTTCTCATTGCGTAGAAACTACAAAAGCCCCTAATATAAACAATTAATGGAAAACAATATCAAGAAAGCATCAAAAGGGAATCTGTTCTTAATAATAGTTGGGAAGTTACTTAATGAGGCCAGGTTGTAGTGAACTACTTGGTTTCTTGTATTTAGGTTAGAGTAAAAATTATTGGAAAGAAGGAAGATGTGCTTGATCATCGGTAATATAATTAGCTCTTTTTGATGTTGCGCGTTTGAAATTAACCACGGGACATGTATTGCTAATTTGATGAATATATTTTGTAAAATTTGGTTTATAGATTTTGCAATTGCGTTGGGCGCGACATGTGTACAGCATGAAATATCTGAATGGCTGTGTAAAGTGTATCAGCATTTATTAAGGATATACAGCTGTCTAAGCTATTTAGACTTCAACGTTGACTACAGACGGGCGGACGGGCGAGCGGACGGGCGGACGGGTAAGCTGTTTGCCGTCAACCCGTTTTTTGGTGCTAAGGACCCACAAATGTGTATTATGAATACATACACGACGAGTTAGAGAATGCCTATTTTTATATACATGCAAACACGATGTATCCACTTTTTCAAAACGAGGGCACCACAAAATAAAAAAAATCACATATTTCGGTCGCAGCTGCACAATACGTTCTCTTTACTGCGTACGTACAAAGTCGTAGTGAATTTGAAAGATTATTTCGGGACATCATGTGGGTATTGGAAGAAGTTCAGAAGAAATCCAAATGAGCAGTATAAAACAAAAAGTACAAATTCACAGTGAAAGAATTCAAGTCCGACGTCCTATTAACTGAAATATGAAACAGATCAACGCCTCACTGCGGAATATTAAGACAGTACAAAGATTTTAAGAACAATGTGAAGCAGAATTTACGTTTCATGTTATACCACCTGAAGGTGCTTGCTGACCCTGAACAATTAAAAAAGTTCATTAATGGGCAAAGTATTTCACTGGATATTTATTTCTATGGATATTTTTGCAATAAACATATAAACAAGTTATTAACTTTGTTATTTTCACTAATTCCCACTCATCTCCAAACGTATCACTTCTACTAATCACATCTACCATTAATTGGACGGATGTTTTATTTAACATTGTGAACCGTTGAATTTGTTTAAGAAATAAAAAAATCTCACAATTAACATTTAGATTCTGATAAATTAAGAAACCTAAGAGATAAAATTAGCAATTTTTTTGCTTATCCTGATATTTACAATCTGCAATTTTTTACCGTTTAGTCTTGTGTGTTTTCAACACTTTTTAGTTGGTTTTTATATTTGTTTCCTTTCAAGACAAATCCTAACATCCATACGGTTTAAATTGGAAGAGTATCTTTATGTTACTTATTGAATTTAAAATTTGGTGGTATTAATATTGCTTGTTACTTCATCTCCTTTTCGAATTTAAACGTTTCGTATTTTTCTTTTAAGCCTGCTAAATATGCACTACTGTGTGTCTTCTTGAACTCCCTTACAATAATATACACTTATTTCTGCTATATATTTTTGAATAAGTTGAAAATGAAAATAAATTTTTAACTCAATGTCATGGCCTATAATGATGGTATAAGTTTTTTTTCATCCAGATAAAAGATACATTTTGTATTATGATTCTTCATTTCACGTGCTTTTCATGTTTGGAAAGTATATAAAATTCACTTCTTTACCACTACGGTGGTCTGCTGATTAAGCAATTGAATTGTAACGTTTCAGTATTTTTTGTTTTTTGACTATCTGAGATGGATGATAGAACTTCCCCAAACTAATATTAAGGTCATTTTGTACAAAACGATTGAACTCTGGTGTTTTCCGTTTATTGTTCCACTTAAAGGACATGAATTTGCTGGTAAACAAATCGAAAGTTTTAGTTAACTTCCCCTTGCAACAAGAACCCTCTAAACGACCGATAGACTGCTGTAAACAGAAGCAAAAGTATATTGGAATAAGAAATAGGGATTGCGCAAAAAATATTGCATTCAATGCATTGCGTATATAGGAGGCTGTGTTTTAAAGAAAGTGGCTAGTCATGATTCACTACCCTCGTACAAAAATGAAACTTACACACTCTTAGAAATTGTTTACTCCGAAAACAAATTAGGGAAACATTTTCACAAAAGTGCAGAAAAATAAAATGCTTTTCGAATTGATTATCTTCGAAGATGTATGGGGAAAGAGGTAGGTCTGGCAGGGACGGCCATACCTACCTTTCTAGTAAGTAACAATCATTTCTAAGGTGTTTGCTCACTTCAGATTCTTTGTCGATTGTTGAATTTGATACTCCCGTTCTATTGTGGTGGAATATAAGCCCCTATGTTGTGTTTTATTTTCACAAAACACAGAACATTTGGATTTGGGAAATCATGGCTCTTAGCCACGGTGTGCCAATAATCTTCCAAAAATTGTTAATTAATCTATATTGAACAAAACAGTTAACTTCCAAAAATAATTATAAATTAGCTCTAATTTAAAAATTAAATGGTATGAAAAATTAAAAAATGGTGTGGAGTCAGAATAAGTACTATAATTTTATAAATAGTAGCCCCAGCGTCAGGAAATCACATATAAAGAATTTTTACAAATGTAACTACGTGAACAGATGTTAATATCTATAACTCACTTGCAAGCGTAAGGGAGAAAAATACTAATAGAATCAATATATCACAATTTGTTATGTCCCCGTATGATTATAGTTACTTCTGGAGGCTTTACCATATGTCTCTCTCATTCATGAATTCCCAGTATTCTATACAGCTTTCTGAGTGAAGTTTATCATCAAATCGAACATTATATGTTCCATTAAAATGTCCGGAATAGCGGAAGCAAGAAAATCGTTACCAATGTTCGCAATAATTATGTATATAAGTGAACTACCTGTTACAACACAGCACGCCAGTCCCGCATTCGGCCTGCTTTTTTGTCCCCTAAAGAACAGCGGCACAGGGTGTATTGCTGTTGCCCCGAATATCGGAAAGTAATCTTTCTATTACAGTTATTTATCTCGAATTATCGAATCGATATCTAGGCGACCGCTACACGAGTTTTCCACTCTTTTACGTGTATTTCTCTTTTTTCGTGCGATATGCACGGCCGGTGCTACCTGCTTATTATAGGGTATACTGGCACCGAGGGAGTCGGTGTTCTGGGAGGGGGTGGACTATTATGGCATTACTGGAGTGTTGTTTGGGGGTGTAGGAAGGCCACGACAACCTCGCGTAGGAAGAGCTGTCTGTGTCTGTTCCGTCTGCGACGAGCCGTGATACGTCACGGAAGGGACGTTTTAGTGGTTGCAGGGCGATGCCCAGGTACGAAGGGGAGACGCGATCGTTAACGATGCGTGTGCCACTGATGTTGCAACGTGAATGGCATGATGGCGGAGGACTCCTGTTCTGCCGGGTCTCGGAAAGGCACATGCCTCACGACCAATTTATTGTCAGGAAAAAATTAATAGCTAGGAGGGCTTTGGAAATTTAACATGTTCATTATTCAGATTGCACCCTCTGACCAAGAATTCACTGTCACTTGTTTCATTTGAAATCATGATAATTACAATGTCACTGATGTCCTTCCAAAGCGTCGGAATTATAACGGATTCAAAATACGTCTAAATAACAGAACATACCAAGAAATTCGAATACTTAATCAACGAAGAAAGAAGAACAAACCACAAGTACGATAGACAATATTTCTTCACCTTGAATTAAAGAAATAATATTTATGTTATTTATCCCCCCCAAAAAAACGATTCATCTGATGTATTTTGAACAATCATCACTGATTTACAGAAAAATGTCATTATATAAAAAAATTACACAAGAACTGTAAAGTTTAAAAATAAATGTTTTACTGTGTCTCAGAAAATTTGAAATTTATCAGATGGACGTATTAATAGAATATTGTTTTCAATTATAACCTTTCCTGTCAAAAAGGTAGTCTCATTCACAGTTACAAACATTCACATTTCATATTGTTCAAAGAACAATGAAAGGAAGATGATGTTGCAACATCGCGTTGCATAAGATTCCGTTGCTTGGGCAGAAGTGTGAAACGAAATTCATTTTGCTCTACTAATCAACTGATACACGATAAAATACCTTGAAACACCGCCAGAGTTTCCGGCTTGTGGCGTAGGTCACGGACCGGCGATCAAAACCACATCACGATACGTTCTTTGTTTCCCTTCTGAAGCAGCTAATTAATCGATTAAAAAATTATATAGGGGAAAGAAATACGAGTTCAGGAAATTTTATACCTTTCTTCCCCCAAAACAAGCATTAATAAGTGGAGACGATATATTCAGGGTTTTAGGGAGTTCCTTGAAAAGACTTCTGAGTCATATGTGTGTGGAATTTAAATTGCAGCATTCGTCAATAATAATTTGTGCTGGACATAAATAAGAATAGCGCTGTAAGGCGTTGGCATGCAACGCAGGTGTAATACAAGAAGAGAGTCACACAGTTTCTGGCCGTTAAAAATGGCAGTGATTTGTCTACCTTAATTTTCTGATGCGTATGGTGTGTCAAAATTCAGCGTCTGATAGGAAAATTCTTTTTCAATCGAAGACTATTAATATTACATTAATAATACAATAATCTATATGTTTTCTTTTGAAAGGCATTTTTTAGAGGTCTCATATCCATGTTTTTTTGGTCTCCTTATCCACATAAAACCGTGACACTCGTTGCAAATGAGCGAAGAAAATATTTTCTGAGAATGGTGACTGTGGAACAGAATGGGTTTCAAAGTGTATTTAATACAAGGAATGTTCAGGATGTTAAAACATAAGGTCGATATAATATTTTCATTTCTGAACGTGTACATTATTTTCATAATTTGTAGATGTTTTATCACATATGAACAAATGAGTTGAAATAATTAAAATAAATTCACATGTTTGAGTGCCATTTAACATATTTTTTGCTGCATAACTGTTTCTATAGAGAGATACGGTGCATCAAAAACCAAAACAATATTTCATTTAACAATTACATTATCGCATTAGTTTCCATTTGTCCTGAATACTTTCAAAACATAACAGATGCTAAACATTCCTGTAACAAGTGTTGTACCTCAGCTTCTAGATCAATGACCCACAAACGATTAGGTTTCTCGTCCAGGGGTACTTGATCCACTGAGCAAATCCTGAGATTGTCGCTAGCTTTGCTTCGGGACATTAATGAAGCTATCTTCACTCTGATAACGCACTGTCTGCACAGGTTTTCTTGAGCACTCGTGAACAGTACCATCCAGTAACCACGCTCCGTATTCTCGCGCTACCAAGACGATTTTTTCAGTTGGGAGCACGATTAGAGATCAGAGTCAAAATCTGTAGCTTATTTGCTGTTATAAGTACTTTTTATTTAATTACGAGGCGGATATTTCTTGTTATCAAATTTTGGGAAAGCTCTCGATGCTACGATTTATTATTCAAAGTAATATAGTAATAAGAGTGAGGGACTTTTATCAAGAACACGTGCTTAGATTGCCCTTTTTCTTCAAACGTCACCAACAATTTTTAGCTGGTTATGACCTTTAAATAAATAAGTAAAAATTAAATTAAAAACCAGTGATTCTTAACGCAGATTAAATATGTCTTCATTGTCATCGACGTCCCCCCCCCCCAGTGATAGCCTTATTTATGCTCAGTGCAAAATAGCATCGCCAAATATTTCATTTGAGATTTCATTAATATATGTTTCATTTTAAGTGTGAGCTGCGTTTTGGATACCTAATAGCATACTTTAGAAGATGCGAAATGGTTTTAGGATGAATTTATTTACAATAAACGAGTGAGAATCTTTAAGAAATGTTAGACAGTGAAGGAAGATAATTAATAAATTGTCGGACCTCTGCAAATATTCTGCACTCTTAAAAAGGTGCTTCAAGCTGAAAAACGTCACGTTGGAAACCAACTTCAAACGGCCAACTCGTGAATGATAAATACCCTCAGTTCTTTGCGTAGGTAAACATTCTATTATTAATAAACATTTTTTCTCAAAGAGAAACAGCTAAAATTGCGATGCGATTAAATTGGCGACTTTGGTGGTGTAGCAGATGGCGTGTAGGATTCAACTTCCCAACTTCGCGGATAAAAAATCCGATAAAAGCCGAGAATTTTGATTGATAAAAGCATTTTGTAACTCCTGTTTGTGGAGTGCGAGTGAACGTGCATTGGCACTAATCAGATCGTTATTTTCAAACACAATAAAAGGTGAAGTGAGCACGAGTCTCTTAAAAATCACACCATCCGCGTTCGCGTAATTTGACAGTATGCTACACTATGTGATATACCCATCATTTTCGGAGAAAAATAAAAAAAATAGTAGAGCTACAACAGCACATACTTTCTCGAATATTTCTAACTTTTGCAATTTTAAAATTTCTGGAAGTTCAACGAAAATGAGATCTGCGTTAATCTTTTTAGTGTCGCTTGTTCTATCCGTGAAAAAAAGAAAAAAAAACATTTAGAGAAAGTTTTGAGAACATTTTGAAATTGTGATTGAGGATTCTTGTAAAGTGTTCCCACCCAAAAAATAGTTTCAAACTCGCAAGGCCTCGAGTTCCTTTCATTCAATCAAGGAATATTAATTTTGAAAAAATCCTCTGAACGTTGACGGAGGGACATTTTGTCTAAATCTGTTTTCCAGTATCAAGGACCCACGAAACATGGATTCTGAATACACAACTTGTTAAAAGATGCACGTTATTACATATCGCACCAGAATTTATGCATTTTTTCGTTATGAGGGCCCTGCAATAAAATGTTTTTCATTCGAAAAACCGCTGTCCCTGCTGAAGATTGCAGTACTTCCTACGAAGTAAGGCGAGGAAGTTAAATGCTGATGCACTTCTTCATTAAATATTGAAAATTAGTTTGACATATAAAACAAACAAATATAGATCTTAGTAACTCTTGTGATTCTTCTGTAAGATGGTCTAAAAATACAAAGGGCGAAGGAAATGAATACTTAAAGGGAAAATGACAATATCCGCAGTCTGAAATGTAATTAGAACGAAAGGGATGTTCTAGAAACTCCATAAAAATATATTATTATAAATTGGTAGAATGCAAATGTGAAAACTAGAACAAGAGAAACAACAGCAACAACAAAAAAATAGGCGATTATAACGATGATGACAAAGATTAAAATTATGAAACATTTAGCTATTGTTAAATAGGTATAATTGAGAATATTTATTACCACGGATTTAATAAGATACAGTAGAACCCAGGTAATCCAAACTAATTGAGGGTATGGTGTGTTCAGATTCGGAAATGTTCGGATTATCCGCAAAACTGTACCGTACATATACAAATAAACCTATAGGATTACCAGATAATGCAACGTAGCGTAGAATGTGAGAAATTGGCAACAAAGCCTATCGATCGCATCATCAAGCAGATTCAATTCCGTACGGCAAAAGAAGATTATCGATTTTGCAAGTTCCTCTAAGTGAAAATTATTTTTACATGAACATATGATATACACCGCAGTGGCGAGTGGAATAAACGTTGCATTTTGACGACGTGTTTCAATAATTAGTTGCTTTGTTTTAAAGTAATTATAAACCGCTTCCTTTACTCTACAAATAAGCATTTTATTTATTTTTCCTCCATCCCGAATTTTATTCGGATTATCCGAAATTTGGGATTTGCTTGGTTCGTATTAGAGAGGTTCATCTGTAGTTATTTAGTAGTCTTAATCTCTAACCTATCTTTTAAGTGTGAGATATGCGATTTTTTTCAGTTACTTCCTCAGATAAATCAAGGTGTCCCTATATAATAATTTTGTCTAAACCTTAATACCATATTATGAGCTTATCGGTTGTACCTTGACGATTTAAAAAAAAATATCTATAATCCATTCGAACCTAAGTGGGACCCGAACTTAATTATACAACTGCCAGCCACACAATTGAGACGTTCACAGATTAAGTAACGAATATGCGCACAAAATGTGATTTTACCTACGCATTTCAGCAGATGAATATAAATATACTTACATCTTTGTTTTGAAGACCTCTACTAACTCTTCCATTACCATAGTCTCCTATAATTCTCATTTACTGTTCGAACATCGATAGATGATTTTTCGAAAATTACCAAAGTTCAAATCTTTTCCGAAATCTTCCTACAACAAAAATATTAAAGATAGAGATTTTTCCCTTAATGAAATCTGTTACCTAACGAGATAGATTTTGAAATAAGACCAAGAACAATTTTTTGAAAATTTGAGTCCTTTTTGCTTAATTGTGCGTGAACATACGGAGGTAAAATTACGTGCTGAATTAGCATCACTAGCGTTTGTATTCATTTAACTGGAATATTGAAGAACATGTTTTTTCCTAAAAATATATATTTTGCTTATTTAAATAAATCGACTTTAAAATAAATACTGCCAAACAATTTGATTATATACTTGCGATTATATACATACCTACATACATACATACATACATACACCACTTAGTATAACTATCATTTTTAAGCAATCTTACCTTACCCTTTTGCGTCCCGTACACCAAGACCTACCCTTGTCCAAAACGAATTCCCTAGCTGCAGCCTTAGTCCTACTCCCAGACCTAGTCTTCATCCCACTATCCATACGCGCTCGGGTACTTGTTTTCGACCTCGACCTCATCACCTTTTACAACCTGAGCCATCCTGCGAGCCTCCACGTGGCAGCCGCGAATGAGTCAAGCACGAAGATCTCATTCGCCACTCTTTGCCTACGACATTGTCTTTGTTCACTTGTGCGCGGCACGCGAGCTGCGAACAAACCCTCGTAAACTCACCACCGCGCAGGTGAGAGAAGTGCAAAAACGTTCTCATTCCTTGTAAGAGAGACAGAGACCAGTACTCTTCCCACTGCCACCCAGGCACCTACACCACTACCTCCAAAATACCCCATGCCCGTACTCGCCCCATTTTCACTTCTGTCTCCGCCATCTCCCCGTCTCATCTCGCCTCCTGCGATCACCCCCTGCACGCCCACCCTTCCCCGGTCAAGGTTAGTCAAAAAACTTCTTTGATTGCAAACATGGAGTATGTACACACTTGCAAATTCAAAGCAACGCAAAACATTTCCTATTCACGGAGCCGCATACTTTCGGTCCCATTTGCAGTTCAAATAAATTTATCGTATCTTTCCACTGCCTATTGCTTACTACCACCGACTCCGTGTCTTCCAGCGCCATTCCCATGGCCCACCTCGCCCCCTCCCTCACCGTCCCCGCCCGCGCCCACGCCGCGTGGCGTCCGCGCGTCCGAGCGAGCGCAGCGCACCGCGTCGAGGAGAGCGCCGTGTTCCCAGAGCGCCGCAAGATGAATGCTTGACAGCTCAGCTATTACGAACGGCCGCTTGCCCGGCTTGTCAGTGAAGGGGCGGGCGCGCAGCGCCGGAGGGGGGCGGGTGGTGGCGGCGGCGGCGGCGGCGGAGCGGGGAACGGGGGGCTATTGGGGCCTGACTTATAGACCCCGCGCGCCCGCCGCCGCCGCCGTCCCTGCCGCCGCCGCCGCCGCCGCCGCGAGATCTTCCGAGCGCGTAAACGCTATGGGCTCCTGTTTATTATTATCATTATTTCTGGCGGCTGCGGCCGGCGGCGGCGGGAGATTTGTGGTGTGGAGCGCGCCAGGGAACTTTACGGATTTCTGGTTGCGCCCTTCCGCTGCCCTCGCAGACTCTCCGACGACGAGGACGACGACGACGACGACGAGGACGACGATGACGAGGACGACGACGACGAGGACAACGACGACGACGACGACGATGAGGACGACGACGACGAAGACGACGACGACGATGAGGACGACGATAAGGACGAAGACGAGGACGACGACAACGATGATGATGAGGACGACGGCGATGAGGACGACAACGACGAGGACGACGACAGCAGTGGCGACGGTGGCAGTGGCGGCGGTGGACACAGTGATTCTAAATGTCCGACGAGTCGAAAATTTTCACTATGCAAACAAAGCGATATTTGTCTCAAATTTAAAATAAGTTTAATGAGTTTCAAGATGTATAGGAATCGAATAAGCGGGAAAATTTCTATTTTTTTCAAAAGGAAGAAGGGTACGTGATTAAAAAGAATAATAAATTACTTTAAGTAATTGATGTGATTGTTTTGGCAGCCACCGATTTCTTCCATAATGCGTTTGTATATCTAAGAACCGATTGAATATACGGATATCGATTGAATGTCGTGTAGTACAAGTAATTTAAACTAGAATAACAGATATTCTATAATACAAATTCGTAAATTTAATAGTAATTTTTTTTCAATGTTTTGTGCATCAGTTCTCAGGGCTGGTGTGTTAGCAAACGCAACGACTTGAATTTATAGTTTGAACAGGCAAGATTGTAGCTTCATAATGAGTTGAATTAAATTCCCCCTCCTATAAATATTTTTTGAAATATTACTTACTTTCTTTAAAAGACAAGGGAAACATTTTTATTTCCATGAAACTACTCATTCCTACTATAATTTCAGGGTGATACTTACATATTACTTCTGATAACACAAGTTTTCAGAAGCAAGCAATATTCTACTCCAATTAATTATCTACTTAAATTAATAATAAAATTTATGCAGTGGCATAAATCAATTTTTATTTCCATTTTCAATTTCTACCCTGTTTCAGTCGAAAGGGACATGCCAATTTGAAATTAAAAATAAATTTTCTTATGTAACGAACTCCAAACTTCTAGAATCACTGATTAATTCAAATGAAATACATTTTCGTTTTATTTTCTCTTAATAAATCCCGTGATGTCCATTTCACATTGTGAATCTGTCATTTTGAATTTTATCTTTCACATATTCAGTTACGATTGAATCTAATAATTTCACCTTCAAATTTACCTAACATTCTCCATTTCATGTTTTCGTTTACTTCCTTTTACTTCATCAGCTTCCCTTTCTCTCAATCACTTGTCTTTATTCTTTCTTATGGTTTGCCTATCACTGAACCACTGTGGCGGGAGAGGCAGAGTTGCTCTTCCCGCGCTTTCTGCTGGCTGGCCGACGCCAACGCCGCCGTCGCCGTCGAAGCCCTAGCCCATGCTGAGGCGCCGTGCTTTTTCACTTTCATTTTCGCTGGCGGCACCGCCTCCGAGGCTGCGGTGAGCGTTTTGCGGCGATGTGCTATGGCGTTTCGTGAAGTCTTAAGTGCTTTCCCGGCATTCAGGAAGGTTTTTGGTTTCCCTCAGCGAATTCCTGTGTCAGAGAATATATTCTCGGGGTTTCTTCGTAAGTTGAAATGTTCTTTTCTGTCATCGTTTTTTTAATGCTACACATATACAATGGTTCTTGTTTTTTTCTTTTGTACTTGTCCGTAATTTGCACCTGCTGTACACGGAAATAAATTCGTTTAGGATTATATGGTTAACAAATAAAATAAATAATACTCCCCACATTAAATTTTCAAACTTTTAGGCAAGTTTCTGGACATGCGCCCCATCATCAATTGCTTTACGCTAAGGAAACTAGAGTAAAATGAAAAATAATGAAAAATTGTAAAATGATGTAAAATGTACCACTGAAATGCGCGTTTAATTTAATTGTAACGACAGAATAAGTTCAAAAGGGGACGCTATTCTTGTGTTAAGGTGTGCAGACACAAGTGCACAGGAAGTGAAGGGATAGTTACTGGCGATGTACATGGAGAGATGTACACTATTTTACTGAATGAAATCAAGTATTGCTCTATCCTACTGATGTGTATGGGGTGAATAACACGAAATATGTAAGGATGTTAAAAATTAAATTGTTTGTGAAAGATTATTTCTTTTATTTGTTAATTACACGAGCATAGAATTCAACAATATTTCCGCTTCTCTCCTTTTTGAATATTTGGCCAATGAACCCATCAAGCCATCAATGGCTTTCATGCTGCCTTTGCATTTCTCTTGCAGGAAGGTCACAGCATGACGGCCGAAACGTTAGCATCTGTGACTAGGACGCAAGACTGGTGTCTCCCGGACAGCGTTTATTATGATTCCCATTTTCATTTTGATCTACTCATCGACTTTAATCATCATCATCCTCATCATTATTTGTTGCATTTATTTACGTTGACGATAATACCTTTTCTTTCGTCTATCCAGCCTGTAAACAAATCATCAATTCTTTCCCCAAACATTGCTTCAATTTAACTTATCTTCATTACGTAAAATAAGTCTGTCACTTTTTAGGGGAAAACTGTTTTGATTTAGATTTGAATAATATTATTTTTGGAAATGTAGATGCATTTTAATTCAGAAATGCCATACCCAATAATTTTACAATTAACTCAAGGTTATTTTCTTCTCCTATGAAATAAAAAACATTATCCCGGACGGACGAGTCAATACACGTACGCAACATAGATTGAGTCAATAGTGTGTAGAACGAATACGACCCGATCGACTTCAAGAAATAATCTAAAACATTACGAAAAAGAGACAATCAAGTCATTCGGCAATATTATTTCTCTTGCTTTTACATTAAATCTATAAGTTACTTAATTTTCAAGGCCAGATAATGTAGTTCATTTTAGTGAAACAATCTTTATGATTCTAAATGCTGGAGTTGTCATGGAAGACAATTTTACAATATTTTCAGAAAAAAATATATCATACCGCAGATACTGGTTGTAATATTATTGACTTGTAAACAATTAATAGTAGCATTTTAGTCTATAGATGTTTCACCATTTTGCAAAGCTCGTCTAATTTTTTATTGAAAATTAAAAATACTATATGATTTTCAGAAAAACATAATTAAAATATATTTTAGATGTAGACAATCAAACATTTTGATGGCAGAATCCATTCATTTGTCCTATCTGAAGACTAAACAGTCTGAACTCGTTTGGAAGGACATTAATTTCATAATCAAAGGACAGTAAATCAACTAATTCTGTGAAATACGGAAGGCAAACGTAATAGACCGGAAACGTATAGTTGACATCAATTCCAGTTATGGTAAGTAATAAATTTAAAGACTGAAATCTAGAGTACAAATTCGTATTTTTGAAGTTGGATTCGGCATTCCACTGAGATAATGATTGCAAAACCTTCCTGAACAGTCTATTCGTTCAATATTGAGTTTAAATTAAATTCTATTTCTATAACGAACTTGAGCCATACCTCACATTTCAAATATATCTACGCTTCATTTATAGTATGTGTTCTACGTGTGTCATATAGAACTCTTTCTGTAAAACCAAAACATCGTCAAAGAAAGCAAACAAGGGTGGGCCGATAAACTCATCTTTCCGTTTTAACAAATTCGGAAGCAGCACGAAAAATATGAAGTCTGATTTTGAGAATAAAACGTCGAATTTCCTCAATGATAACGAAGAAAAATTAATATGACGTAGGTTATATATTTCAGAATACGAGACCACACAAAAAGAGGTATTAAGGTCCATTCATAACGCAAACATAAACATAAGCATAACGCAAAGACGTAAACATTAACATAAGTGATAGACCGAAGTATTCACAATGTCTAACATAAACGTAAGCAAAATAATAGTTTCTATTGGCTGTGAGACATCTAGTTTACTATTGGTTAGATGTGAGAATCGATTTCAAGATATTGACTGTGTCCATGGCCTATGAGTTAGATTTAAACTAGTGGCAGAGAAAAATAAGACTGTGTGAGAGTTCTCCGTCACTAGTGCAAAACTATAAGTACACTTCTCTAGGACTCTGGTCTTTTGTTCGTCAAATGCCATCTAGTGTAGAAGGCGTTGACTTCGATCCTCTATTTTGAGTTAATGAACTGTGATTGGTTCATTTCTTATGTCTTAATTAAGCATAAGCAAAGAACTTGAAGCTTGCACGCTTTTCAATTAACGTCTTACGTGTTATGCTTATGGGAACGCATTGTGAATGGGTCCGCTAATGGACGTATTCCTAACTTTGATATTAACGCCATGTTTATTTTTATGTTTGTAGTGTGAATGGACCTTTATACACCAAAGGATTGGATATTGAGCTTGATTAAAAGTACAGCATCGTATTGATTTCTATGTCTTCCATATTATTTAATTTTTGATATTAATCACTCCAAATGTAACCTAATCGTAATAATTACTGTTAATCGGCTTCATCGCACACATGTTTTTCCTTTTAGTCCATAGAATCGAGCGGTGAGTGCATGGTACGGTAGGCGCAGGTAACTTTATAGCGCGATGAATTTTATAATAACATAAAGTAATAATAGGAATTAATCCTACGCCCTAGCCGCAACCGCAACTCCCTCTGGGAGGACCGAGCGCCCAGGCCCAGCCCTCCGCGGGCTCGAAGCGGCCAAGGCGAAGGAGGCCTGGTCGGTAGGCGCCCCGGTTGGCGGCCGCGGGCATTAACATATCCAGGGGCGGCGGGAGCCAGTGGATACGAGAGGCGGCGGCGGCCGGGCGGAGGCCGGGCGGACTGCGCGGCGGGCCATTACATATTCATAACTCGCTCTCGTCCGCCACCACCGCCGCCGCCGTCCATCGCACGCTATCGCCCGACGCTGCGCACCGGCCGCGGCCCGCGCGGACTCGTAGCCCGGCGCTGAGCTTCGCCAGCTGCCCCAACCTGGGACACGTCCCAGTGCGAGATCGTGACCTCGCGTCAGGCACGCGGTCTGATTCCGTTCCGATGAATGACGACGTTCAATGTGGAAAGAAGTCAGCACGTATTATGGGTGCGCAAGCACGGTCACACGTCTAGAAAATCGTCATTTTTGGAGTTCAGTGGAAAAATTGTGGTTACAAAATAGTCTATTTTTAAACATTACTGCACTTTAACGTATCTACACTACCTCAACGAACTGTTTTTGTCAAGGTTTGGATTTGAAAAATATTATTTTTAGTAATAGATAGGTAATTTTTAATTGAGAAATATTATACTTTACAATTACAATTAGCATAAGACACTTTTCTTCTAAGAAGTAAAAACATTATCCTGAATGGACAAGTCGATATATTTACGCAACGTATTTTGAGATAAAATTGTGTTTGAAAAATTTAAATGACACCTAATTCACAAGTTAATTAGGTAATTCACACTTTTTATTTGTGACATTTTCTCGTAACTGAAGATATTGGCTTCATAAAAAAGAAGACAGGCTTCCACTTAAGAACGCGAAATGGGATCGGTTCTTGGCTGACCGATAGCCTCCACGTTCTAGGTATGGTTGCCAACGGTTCGGTCGTCATGCTGCGAACTTCAATGCGAAGTGCATGGAGGTGAACTTTATGAACTCGTGCGCAGATGCATATTTTGCCTTAGAGTCGCAGCATTACGAATGGTAGGAAACACGGCTAGGTTCGTATTTTGGACTGTCCCGACTCATGCCGCGTTAAGCGAAGTCTACGTATTCAAATTACTGACTACATTTATTGCAACGAATTCGTGTCTTCAGACAAAGGTGAGGAGAGCAAGTAGAAAGCACAGCTCTCAACACAAAACCAATCAACCTTACACATTAAAGACCAACATAGAAAAGAAATACGAAGAAAAATTGCAGATGCCGGGAAGATTATTGTAATTAATGGAACCGGAACAGCCACACGGCTCAGTTGATGGTGATGATGAGAGAGGTAGCAGAACAAGATAACTCGGAGTCATTCTGTGAAAATTTTGTTATTATATTTAAAGCTTCGTGATTTCTGCCTTATGTAACGTTTTTTCTGAAACAATAAAATGCGTAAAACGTTCAACATCTTTCTGAAGCACATTGAAGCGCTTAAGTATCATATCAACGCATCGTTTGCGAGACAATGTAGTTTGCCGCTGTTTTCGTTTGCACGATACCCATACTTCGTTCGTCGTTACCCTATACACGATACCTATTCATCGTTTTCTACTGCCTGTCGACTAAACGATCGTTTTTCAGCATATTTTTTGTGACGTTCTCTAAGACCTTCGGTAAAATCTCAATAAAAGAAACTAAATTTATGAGTTTATTGGTCGGTACTCATCTGTTGTAAAACAATATATACGCTTCATCTTTCAAATTTTACTGTCTGTTTGCCTGTTCAGACATTGCAATTGCCATTGCAAATCGATTGTTCCGCGTTATATCTATGTTTCTATACAATTGACATCGCTAATTTCCATCTCAAATAAAATGACGATTACTATTTCAAATAAAATGACAGTCCCTCACCCAACTTGGCTTTCCACAGTTCCATGTCAAACATATAATCGATTTCCCATCTCCAACACCACCTTACAAACTAACAATCTTCACCAACACCACCCCAACGAAGTCCCATCGCTCACCAGCGCCCCTCGTTCTTGCCTCGTCTTCGCCTCACCGCCACCTCGACCCGCGTGCGCCGTCCAGCGTCTTACCTCTGGCGGGCGGAGCCCCTCAGATTGCGGCCACGGATTGACAAATGCACGGCCCGACAGCCTTATCACGCGGCCCATCTCTCGCCACGGCCAGCTGCCGCCACCGCCGCCATCGACGCTGCCGCCGCCATTCCCTTCCCCCGTTCTCGGAAAGAGCGTCGTAAGCGGCGAGCACCGTCCTTCATAAAGCGCACTGATAAATGCTCCTAAAATATGAAGATCTTACCTAAAGTATTTACAAGAATGGAATGAACTTAAGTAAACTGCCTCTACAAACAGAATCCACTTCAGTCTTACCAGCGACAAATTTCGCCCACGTACACGTAAGCTTCCGCGGCTCGAATCCATAAATTCTCGGCTATCCGGGAGACGCCGCTGTTGGCTCCCTGAGGAACCTGCGACATGTCAGGCGAAAGTCGCCTCCCCAGTCAACACGCGCGTCTCCGATAGCCGAGAATTTATAAATTTCACCACCTTCAACCATCCCCATAACTCTGCATTCCTATATTATTATATATATATATATATATATATATATAATATATAATATATATATATAATATATATAGTATATATATGTATATATATATTAAAATGGCCTTCAAATAATTAAAAGAAAAATCAATTCTGCACTGTTGAATGGTCGGAGAGGATCCTAAAGCAGATACCCTCCCTATATTGGAACATAACATATGTACTGAGTAAAATTTGTCTGTAACTGTTCCTTGAAGGGGTTAATCCACTGTACCAGAAAAATAATTTTAGTTAAAGTAAATATAATTTTTTAGAATCAGAAAATACGTGTACCAACTTGTTGCTTTTGTCCGAAAGGTTGCGGGAGTCACTTCCGCCATGGGGTCTGGTTTTCGTTATTTTTGAGTTACGCGGAGGGACTTGCTTACGTTAGATACAGTTTTTAAATTTTATTTCTACTTGCTCGCCATTTCTGCCTTTTAACGATGTTGTTACAAGGTTTACATAACATAATAGGTGAATCATCCTCAGGTTTAAGTGTTAACGGATAACAACACTTGCGTCAAATAATTCAAAATATTGTGCTCCAACCTTACAAAAAACTATTTGTCCTATTCGGGCATACAAAATAAAGATAAAAAGGACTGTTTCATGATAATATTTTGAAATATTCTATGGGCTTTTGAAAAGTACCCCCAAAAGTTGAAGCATCTTTCTCAAATTTGCAGGGCCTAAATTTGGGCTTGATCTATCGGGAAAAAATTGATTTTGGGAAAATTTTTGAGTACGGTTTAAACACTAGTGTTGTTCGCGAATAGTCAATCGGATTGCTGGACGGAAAAACATACGTTAAAAAAATCGGTATTAATGCCTTTCAAACCTATATACTTTCGTCAAATTCTCAACATCAATTTTATTGAACTCTTTTCTGCATTCAAATATACTTCATATTCACGGTGTATTCGAGGAAGAAGAATGTTCAAAATATTTCTTCATTGTGAACTAGTGTATGATTAATTTTTCCAGTTCCAAGAATTTCATTCATTGAACTCATGGGCATGATATTCAAACAGTAAAGCGTGACAGCTCCAAATTGTTTAAAGATATCACATTACTGTATGAAATTAATGTGATCAGACAATCATTTTAAAACAAACTAAAAATAATCAAGGAAAATATGTAAACAAAACAATGAAATAAATATATAATACGTTTTTGTCACATTAAAGTAATATGTGTATCTGTAATAGTAAAACATTGACTGACAATTGCAATTATTTATGGAACTATCATAATAAATTTAAAGCAGTTGTTGCTAACGCAGGTGATTTGTAGGGTTTGCTGGCGCGGATTGTTGGAGCTTTGCGCAAATCCATTGGACCGAAAGTTGTTGGGCAAAGTCTCGCGGCGCGAAGCCTCCCCCACCTTTTAAAAATTTGTTGAAATATTACTCAATGTAATCAAGTCAACTACCACATATTGATTGTATTACATTGTAAGGAATAATTCCCTTATAATTAATTGTTTGTAAACAGATAAAATTGCATTATGCGATGCTCATGAGACTCAGGTTGCTACAATTTCGAACATTACTCGAAACGTTTTCTCAAGGTATTCGTCTTTTTACGGCCGAAATGTGAAGTAAATACTTGTTTGTAATATTAAGTGAATTGTTAATTTTTGAACACCTGGAACGATTACCCTGTATTTCCCAAAAAGTTATTATTGATTATTATTACATTGTGTGGAGGAACTATTAGAAATAGAAAAAAGTGGTGCTAACACAGTATATACTTCATATTAATTGTAAGTTACGTGATATTATGTCGGTATATTACAATATGTGGACATATGGGAAAATTTTATTCATTCGAACTCGATTTCATATTGTATCGCGACCTGCGAGCGATTACTTCACTCACAGTTCACCTCATTAACAAAATATTTGCCTCTCCGAGTGTTTCCAAGCCCAGGAAACTTTAGCACGGGTAAGATCTGAATAAGAACGAGAGTTTCCGCGATCAATGCTCTAAACCAAAATACTAACATTGTGGTCAGACATTTTAGAGATCATGATGTACCCAAAAACAAAATGTACTTATTCTATTTTAGAAATTCTAGAGGTTTTCATGCAAATTGGACCTACCCATATTTATACACGCTCTTTACTTCATTCGAGCCAATACAAGTGAAGCCTCTTTAGAGAAAATCTTGTATAAGTATTTTTGGAAAATTGACGATTTGACTCAAAAATACCTGCAAATAAATCATATTTTGAGATAATTTATTTATTAATCATTTAAAGACCTAATTTTGACGAGTAGATTTAATTTAGAATAAACCTCTAGTTCCACTAATGCAGTAGAAAAAGGTTGGATTATACTTTATTTTTGCTATTTTCTAAAATTCCAGGTTTAAATGCAAATCTCACCTGCATTTGTGTTCGCAGACGGATGGACGGACAGGCAATCAAGCAGGCAGGCGGCCAGGCACACAGTAAGAGAGGTGAAAATGAGGGGTATTGCAACAGCAAATATTTTTTCGTATTATTAATAATGGTTACGTAATGTTATATTATTCCAATTTGGGATACTAATATCCTTAATACTGGAAATGGTGTAAACTATATTATTGTTTGCATCGACAGACGGATAGAGATATTTTCGCATAGGAACGGAGAAACACAATACACGTATTTCTGCAAGTCTCGTCATCGACTTTGCGCCGCATGACATAACTTTCTCTATACTACGTATATGCTAGCTAACGAGAAGGTAATACGAACACAGCACTATAAAAAGGTGGTGCATAGAAAGCGAAAATCACAACTGCACGCCTGGTTTGGCATGTCAGTGACCGGTGTCTGAGGGAAGTAGTGTAGTCTTCCCTTGGAATCTTCTCACGCTTGTTGAATAACGTAATTATGTAGGGTCGAATTACAATGGCATCTGAGAGTGGAGAGACGACTTCTCAACGCGGATCATTATCAGCATTTGTGGAAGTTTTATTCCATATTCAACACACGTTATCGCTAAACCTAAAACGATTTATCCATTCATAATCTACATGAAACAAATATCATAAACATAATAAAAGAAATAAAACATTTTCAAATGATATTTGTATACCGAAATAATTGAACGACTTGGGTAGTTTTATTTTCCTTGCTATGTATATTTTCCATTAGAACTTTAAATTTCCTTATACAGACGAATGGTTCCATGGGTGAATGTTCTAATTACAATAATGTGTAATTGAGTGGCAATCTTAAGGCGAAATTACACGAATACGAAAATGATCCTTTAAAACAGTATTCCTCGGCGTAGGTCGTGCTCTTGTTCCTTTGTAACAATGACTTATGACTACAAACAAAAATATGGAAATATTTTCCCACAAATTTGATAAATTAGAGAATTGTGTTAAATTATAAAAAATCTGAAGAATAATGTTTTCATTTTAATTAATTAAGAATATTTAAAATAAATTCTATGTTGGGGTAAGTAGAAATATTTGTAAGTTACCCATTCATTCATCATCCTTATACTGTTGGGTTACACATACGTAACTGGAGGTAAATAATATTTATCTATTGTACTACCTGATTCTGAATTTATTATTACGCACAAATAGCATTTATTTATAAATTTGTATACATTTATTAATAAATATGAAAAAAGCAACAACTAGTGTAATTAATAATGGTGTAGATAGGAAATAATCATAACGTAATACTGTATGCAATTTCATCAACGAAATGGTTGACGATAACTACATTCGCGATGGCTACATCATTTTCTGTTTGATGAATTGATAACTTTGCCAATTGTATCAGATGCTGAATTCAGACCATTTTATCATGCTCTTCTTTAAAAAATATGAAAAAACACTATAAATATTTAAATACAATATTTTTTTAAAGTTAGCTTCTGCGTACATTTAAATATCGTTGATAGGCTGTCAGCATCAACTGCTGTAAAGTAAACTACGTTCTTCTAATTGCTCTAAAAAATTCCTTTATTCCTCGTCCAGCAAAGATGCACATACACACGCAGTCCCAAAATACATAATCACACACACACACACACACACACACACACAATATTATGTGTAGGTTCTGGAAATCTGGGAAATAAATTTTAAAAAAACACAAAGAAATAATTTGTGCCATGCCTATGCCTCTCTTTCAAAGACTTGCGCGGCCATATATTTCACGGTTGAAGTTATACTAACATGAAGAATAATTTTCGCAAACATTATGCAAACAGCATTGACTTACGAAAAATCATAGTTTCTGTAAACAAAACTGTTTTGAAAACAGTTATTTTTTAAGGTTTTCTTATGTTCCTGTAGATAACTTGAGTGATATAAAAATGTTTGTTGAATGTCCAGTTACGAGTTACAATGTAAACACACTTTTTATATGATGGAAGGTACACAAATTATTGTATAATAAAAAAAAGCCTTTGATTTCTTGTTTTCGTAAGACCAAATTAAACGAAAGTAAACCATTTTCATACTTAAGAATTGTGTGTTTTTATGTAGAGGTCACAAAATCTTCTAAATACTATCAAAAATATCTCCTTGTGCATCGTTAATACTCAAAATAAAATATAAATACTTATTTATAAGAAGTTTTAGGAACGTATAAGCGTTGAAAACTGAAACATAGTTGATTTTTCCCAAGAAGTTATAACATAAAACCATGAAACATCATTTCTCTGATGAGATGTTTGAAGTAAAGTAGGGAAGAATTTTTCTGCGAAACACTGACAGATGATCTGCGAAGATTCATGCTGCTAATATTCTTGGAATGCGAAAGAAAAAGTCTGAAGTTCAAAGAACTCCAGAGCTCGAGAAATATAGGAAGCAGGAACGTAATACAAAACGTGACGATAAGAAGGAAGAAATTGGATGGCGTGAACAAAGAAAGTTGACAGAGAAGAAGGAAATTAAATGCAGGAAAACATATTTATAAGTAAATTACTGCATTTTCCATATTTTTTAATATTCCCCTGGCTGTATCAAATGGAATCTTATGACCAATGTTTTGAGAATTTACAAAATCTTGGGCATTTCTTAAAATTTGTGTTATAAAACTGCAGTGTATAAAATCTGCATTGTGTAAAATTAAATAACAATTCTGATTCACATTTTCATCATAAATATGCTATGATGTTTACATGTGAACAGGTAAAATCATTATGTTTTTCCTCAATGCATGGATAGAGGAGAAACGTTTTTTCAAACGTCAACTCAATCAACGAAATTGATGATTTTACCGTTTTTAAGATTCATTTTATAGATTGCCATCCTTCAAAAGAATTTAAAAAATTGACATTTGATGTTTCAAGATAATGGTGGCCAAAATATTTCAGGCTTTATGTCATATAACAATGATGTTTTATTCTCCTTTCGTAAAAAAAATGTATTATCTCCCGCGTGTTACGTATTTACAATAGCATGAAGAACGTTCAAGACAAAAACATTTTACAGCTATGCAATTCTAGTCTTGTTTTATCTGAATGTAACATTCAGAAAATCAAAGTAACAGTTAATATTTAACTTTATATTGGCATCTTTGGCACATACATACTGGTAAAACAAAAATTGTGTTCCACCCGTGAATTTTTTGTTTATGCCAGTACATTTTTTCGACTTATTCAGTTAATCAGGTGCATGCGATAGATGAAAAAGTGTCAAGTTACGACGCAGTTCTCCATAACTTTAATAACAAGCTCTGACAATAAACTTAGAAAACAACGGCGGCCGCAGAGTGGATGCCGGTGTCAGTGGTTACAGAAAGTGTGGAGGGAAACAAAGGGTTTATTGGCCCTCTTCGTTATTTATATCAAAAGGCATGCTCACTTACGAAACATACATCTACCTGGTTCTTTGGAAACATCTTTATAATATTCTTTTCCCACTTTTTGATTAATAAAGAACGGCAAACAGTCTAGTGTAGTCAAAGCGGGAGAGGTAACTCAGGACATTAACCGATGTCACTGCTGTGCCCTTCCTTGTCCTATCCTGACCCCTTACTTTTTTAAACCACTCTACGAATAATATACATGCCGGGAGACCGGTTGGGAGCTTAAAGCTTGTCCCGGCTGCCCAGTGGTGCCCAAGTTGGTGGGAGATACCTGGTTGGAGAAAACATCGCTAGTCGACAAATAGGCCGGCGCCGGATCTCTTCATCAAGTGGCGTATTATCATCGCCACCTCCCGAGGAAAAGCGCACTCTTCACTTGCGAGACTAATGATCTAAGCCGTTCTCGTGCCCGGAATCACTTCTGGATCAATCAAGTGTACACCATGCTATCGATTCGCATTGTGAATATTATAAAACGTACAAATATAATAATTTTGTACATTATACTGATTCTTTAAATAAAAAATGAAATGAGAACTTAACATTTGAAAATACTTGAAAATATTGGGAGGGGGAGAAGTTATTGTCAATAGTCTACACAAATATTTTGTAGTGTTCTATCTAGAACATTTTAAAATTCAAAAATGTACAATTAACATTTAGAATTTAAAAAAAATTCGATGAATGTGTGCATGAAACAAAATTTTCATGAATGTGAAATTGCTTAACTGTTTTTGTTAATACAATTCTATATAAAATATTCATGATGTAATGTATCTACGTATGTTTGGAAATTTAAATATAAAGAACTTCACAGGCACATAATTTTCTCTTAAGTTCTCTATTTCATTGCTATTATATACTACATCTTACATTTTCAAGCGATTTACAAACCAAGAACTAGAATCTGTACCGGTCTTACTCTGTAGGGCGTTCATCGTTGCTGGGCAAAGGAATGACAATTACTCGCCAACATCGTTTCGCCTCCCACTCGCCTGGCCGTCTTGCCGGCTCATATATATCCCATACCTGCCCCAACACCTAACACGGCGTCATTTCACACGCCACAGTTTGTTTTCATAATACGCCGGTCACCACCCTCCCCATCATAAACACCGCACCTAACGAGGCAGCGTATTAAGAATTTTAATCGAACTTCCCTTTAATGCTAGTGCCACTTAATTCCCCAATTAAATTTACAAATAATTAACGCAAACCCGGTCTTGAACGTAGTAAGAAGAACAGCCGCTAGAAAGCGCTGAACTACGGATTTCACCGGCATTTCTGAACATTCCTCTCACTAGTAGCGGTAGTATCGCGAGTGTGAGCTAGCGCCTCCGGTGGTAGAGAATGGAACTACGTGCAGCCGCCATTCTGCAGAGGGAGTGGGGGAGAGGGACGGTGGTTGATGGCTGCGGCAGAGAGCTGTTGCCGAGTGTAATTGGGGAATTCACACCACTTACCTGCAGTAATTGATGTAATGGCGACATTGAAAGTTCAGTGTCCTTAGCGGCCGCAAACGGGAGGCACTGGTGACCTATTTTATCCCCTCCGTCGCCGCGGCCCGGGTGCCGCCAATTGTTACACAAGACCGCGATACTTTTTGTGGATGGATTATTCTCGGAGCCGATGGTGCATATACAAACGCGTATTTGCCGGAAACCCATACTTTTCTGGTAGTCCGACGTTATTGCTTGTCATTATTTCGAATCGCGTGCTCGTGCAACTGATTGAATACTGCTCTTTTTTAAAGAAATGCAGATAATAACGCCAAAAAGAGACAAATGGCAAACCGCACTTCACACTGGTTATAGAAAAAACTATTTTCCGTCTGTAATGAGAGACAGAAAGATATACCTTTCAGAGAAACGATTCTACTGGTGACCTTTTCGGGATCTGATGAGACGCGAATGGTGATCAATGCATTCAATTCAGAAATAAAGGATTTTGGCGAGGCGAAAATAACCATATTCTTGTCTTCTTGAGACAATGTTTGACGATAATACCCTCTTTCTATGCCAAAGGTAGTTGAAGATATTCTCGAAATTTCAGCAATCAACCCGATTTCTGTGTAAATTTTAAAGCGCATTAACAAAAAACAATAACACCAACTACACAGAGTCAAGTAGTTTGTCAGATGATGAAGATATAAATTATTATATTTGAAATTATGCACACGTAAAAGAATGAAAAATGGGTACCAACGAGCCATTTATGTTGAAAAACTACACCACGTTCCTGGTTCACAATTTTTAATAAACATATTCTGAAGTAGACCGACGTAATATCTTCATTGTGGAAACAGCTAATACAGGTTCTTATAATATTTCAATACAATGTTGAAATTAATGATTTATAAGTTAAAAATTATCCACCTTGCGTAAGTATTGCTATAAGTACAAATAGTATTATATTGCACTATATTTTATAGCAAGAAAAGAGTTGAAATAGTCATGAAGTAGGGTAGAAAATAATTTGTCTGTATTTGTGTACAGAATTCATGTTTGCTACACGCGTGGAATATCTATTGTCTTGTTCAAATATTTAAGAGCTGGTTGATAGTACTATGCAATTACTAAATGTGATTATAAGTACATTATTTACAATTTTACGTATTTGTCAATAATGAAAAGTCAAATTAAATAAATGAAGATGACATGGAAACTAACTGGAACAGAAAACTAACTAGTTTCAATGTCGATATTCCAGTAAATGACGAAGTAGTATACGCATGGTAATTTTGGACTCCTGATGTTCAATCTTCAATAACTATTCGCCCACAGAACGAATACGGACCACCGAAGTATTACATTCTTGGTCTGACTCGAAAGCGTAGTGCCAAACAAGGAGGCCTGCGGCAGATACAGCTTAGAAGGGCTTGGTCTTTGGAGACTCGAGATGATCGCTGAGGCCTAATGGTATTCAGACGCGTCTTATAAACTTATGGATGAGGTGGTATAAATCATTCAAATTACCTCTTTCGATGTATTCGAGCTTGACGCCTTTGTTCAAAGAAACTTACTAAGAAGATATTTCGAAATATATTTCCATTTGAGAGACATTAGCATATCCAGATAATATGTTTATAACGTACATACATAGTTTTCTATAAGTGAGCATAAGTGAACGTAATGCAAAGTTTGTGTGCAAATGTTAATGAATAACAGCAGAAAATAAAGTAATCAAAAGAAATAAATATAATTTTATTTGCGTTTGTTTCGTATATGAATGTTTAATGCCCGGGAATAGTTTTGAAAGTGAAGTAAAGATAATCGGATTCAGTTTTTTTATTTGAAGAGACAAGAAATAATCTTATTCAAGCTAACATATTTTGATGTGGAAAATTTCGTATTCAGTGTAACCTTTTTAATAAATGAAAGTTCGTATATCTGAGAATATGTTTATCAACTGAGCATGAAAAATATGCATTTTATTTATTTGAGATATTGACTTTTGTAAATAATGTACCATTCGATGGAAATATTTTTTCCAAGCAACTTTTAATTTATTTGTGCTATATTCCTAATATCACTCTGAAAAATTTTGTGAGATCAGACGCTGTTGTAGGTAATTTATTTTCTTTGTGTGTATATACAGCAGTTCTATTTAAAAAATGATACATAGTTACGTAGGGTACTGTACAATGCGGACAATGGTATTAATATTTTAATAATATATTCATAAAATGAAGACAATTATCATAAAAAAATAAAAATATGTGTAATATAGTTTCTTTGTAAAAGAAAATGTTAATAACATTTATGTCATAAGTGGAATAATAGCACATTTTCTATTTACTTCAGAATTCAGTGAAGGCAACATCAATTTAAGAATAAAACAAGTACCCGTATCTCATTCTTAATCAATTAGTACGTAATTGCTAGGAGGCTTACAATCTGGTGGCATGTAATGACTTATAATTTATGTCATAACTCTTCCATTCATAATGCGAAGATCAAATCGCTTGCCAGTGAAAACTGATATTTCGTGTTAAATGAAGCATACGCAAACACTGCATAACTGTGAATCATGTGCGTACGAAGGGTGTTATTGTTTTAGTAAGTGCTCCAGGCGCCTGAAATACCATGCGACCTGAAAGACAAATTCTCAGTATGGAAGTAAGACAACTCATAACTTTGTACATGCAAACAGACATTATTAAGGGCAAGAAAGGATAATATTGAAACTGAAAATTGAAAACGTATACCTGTGTTGCAAAACGTACGAAATTTATGATGTATTTCATTTAGTAGTACAATCTAGTTTAGTTTATGACGTAGTTCAGTCATGTTTATTAGTTTATGACGTAGTTCAATCACTCAATAAGAGGTGATGTTGAATGAATATGGAATGTCCGTAACTGTATTAATTAAAACCTTCTTGTTCTCTACAGTTTGAAAATGTTTTGTGCTTTATATCTGGTATTACAATTATTGATGTTTTATGATATATTAAGGATGGCCATATTTGTAATGCCATTTACGAAAAAACGTTAATTATAAACATCCAACATGAGCAGTAATAGCAGTAAAACCCCAGAAATCAGCTTCCTGAGGAACAAAAATACGTGTACTATTCTTCGTATACTACGCACGAATTAAATTTTCTAATAATACTCGTACATTGCGGTTTTAAAGACGTTTGTTTCAGAAAGGTGTTTTGAATCTTTCGAAGTGTCTAATTAAGATTCATAAAAATTGAAATGAAACTATACAATTTTGTTCAAATAATTTTTTCTACAAATCATATTTGAAAACTGTTTAAGTATCTTGTAGATGTGACCATAAAAAGTTGGAACTGAAAACATCACCTTCGCCAAACAAGTGAGGCACAGCCTCCTTATTCTGAGACCGTGATATGACATTAGTAACAAGTTTTGATGGAAAAACATCAAAGAAAAGCAATGTCACTCGTCAGCCATAGGTTCAGAAAGAAGCCGAAACAATGGAGCGATAGATCGCCATCAATCATCAAAGGCTTCTCGCCGGAAAACAGATGAAGAGACGAATGGGCAAAGAGGCCGGGCGTCGGAACAATCGTCGTTGATTGACATAAAACAAAGGCGGGAGAACCCGCCGAGAAATAACTGCGTCAATATTGAACCGCGCGGCGCGGGACCCGAACGTGGGTGCGGGGGCCGGGGGGCCTCAGGGGGAGCCGGGAGGGGCGCCGGGGTGGCACACAGTGGTCACAACCACGCATGAACGGCCAAATTCGCTGTGTACTCGCTTCATCTACCACACATTCCACATATTTTATGGTCGCTGTTTAAAAACTTGGTCATATAGCGACCACTGTGATTGTTTTAACTGTAGGGGGAACTGTAGGAATAACACGTATGGACAAAACAAACACACACAAACATCCATGCCAGAGGCGGGATTCGAATCTGTGACACTTCATGTCGAAGCAACTATGGCTCTTCAGCCTGAACGACGTCGGCTCTCCATATAGGCAAATTAAACTTCGACCGATTGGAAATTTTTTTAATGCGATTATTAGCTACCTAGGACCACTCTGCAAGTTATCCTCCGAGGTCCAGTCATATTTATTCCGGAGATATGAACGTGTTTTATTCATTACGAGGATCAGTTTTTCGGCTGTATCCATTAATTAAACAAGGTTGCTAACCTTGAGTTATGAATTATTAGGTATAGAATGATAAGGGATTTAGAGACAATTACAAATACATCCATGCCTAACCAGGATTTGAACCTGCAGCCTCCTCAGTGACGACAACGGCTGCCGCAACTGTCTGCACCACGAGGGTCGGCGTTTTTTTACAATTTATTTCTTAAACAGAGATATAATGCTTTACAAGAGTTAATAGAAATGTGGCCTAAAATGTTTAGAACAAGGGTGACCAGGAGTTTAACTCCGGTCCCAATAGCAGACGTTGTGTGGTCGGACCATTTCACCGTGGGACGGCATTAAAAACGGCACAATTTCACCGTAGGATATTGTTTGGCATTATTAAAAGATTTTGTTCTTTAAAAGCAAAACGGAATTTTTAAATATAAGTTTATCTAAATAAACTAGTATTGCAACAACAGTACATAGTTTCTCTCACATTGAAAAGGGTTACGGAGTATTATAAAATTATAAATTCTATCCTCCTAGCAGATTGGTCATTCATTGAAAAAACTGTAACCTAACAAAGCCTAATAGATTTGAAAAAATTACATTTCTTTACTTTTTTGAAAATCCAAAAGTGTAAATGAAAATTGATTGTAACCGTTAATTTAAATGTATTGTATTTCTATCTTACAAAATGTTTAAAGCAAAGGATGCCTAAGCTGGGATCCTTGCGTTTCACACATATAGAGTCGTGCACATATAGAGTCATTTTCGATATCAAAGACTCCCAAAACGCTAATTTTGATGATACTACGTACACAAAAAATGATTTCACCCCTAGGTGAAAGAAAAGAACACTTTATCGTTATCAGGGACTCAAAAAAGTTGTTTTTCTGTAAAATTAATGGTACTTTTTGGTGCAGCTTCACTTAACTCTCTCATTATTCATGTATTCGAAATAATTAAACTGTCACCTCTCGATTCGATTTAATATTATTGGGGGACATCAGTCTGATGAACCCGATTTTTCATATGAATCGACATATAATTTATATTATTACCAAAGTCAGAGTAATAAATGAACTATTTTTAGTCAAGCATAATATCATATCTGGCAGTGTAAAATATCTACACAGAGTAAATAGAGCTATAGACTAAGAAATACATTAAATTCAACATTTTAAATTTAAAATCAGAGTCAATTTTGTCGGTGCTTACAAAATCCGTTGAAGACAGGCCGAAAAATCTGAGGCTAAGTGTAGTGGTTAGATTCTTTTCTGTCTTAGTATCGTATCGCTAATATGATATTCGTGATAGAGAATCATGCTTTTAAGTGCAATTGTGAAATCATGAGGACAGTGGAATACCGTCCCGGGGGGGGGGACTTCTGGGGTCATCACCGAGAAGACGATGACAATAGTTCACAAGTAAATCTTTATTGTTATATTACAAATTATAATTAATTATAACAAAAACTAGTTAATACCTACTTGGATACGTTACAAATAACAATTTACTAACAAATAAAAATCACTTCTAAATTTAGAATCAATTCAAAATATTTGTATAGGAAAATATCAAGAGATCTAGGCACTACAACCAAAGTTCCCTAGAAACATTTTAGTTGCGACACTAATAAATGATAATAATGAATAACATTATATTAAGCTATGCAAGATAGTTAGATATGATTTGTACTCATCGATCACCAAATGACAACACCTAATATTTACCACCACGTATTTACTCGTATCTACTTGTAGATGTTGCTGAGCCTTGCAATCATAACGTCGTAACCAAAGCAGAGAAATGTCTTAAATACAAGTGTTTCGAAATCGAGATCAGCCGAATGTGGGGCGTAAAAGCACAGGACGTGTTGATAGTCAGCGGAGCTCTGGGATTTGTTGTGCAAAATTGGTGTAAGAACGTGGCTAAACTCCCAGATCATTCAAAAGACTGGGAAGTGTAAAAAATTGCTTTATTAGGAACAGCCCACATCTTGCGCAAAGTATTGTAGAGGCACTGTCAGTTACTAGATCTGCTCCTTAGGTAGCTGGTTGCTACCTGAAATAGATTTTATATTCAGCCGACTCATAACATCGTAGTCGTGATGTAGAAGAAGAAATAATAATAATAATAATAATAATAATAATAATAATAATAATAATAATAATAATAATAATAACTGTTATGCCCATCCGATGGCCGAGATCGCTAAAGCCACGCTCCCGGGTTTGAGTCCCACCTCGGGCATGGTTGTGATGTGTGTGCCTCTGTATGTTTCTGTGTGTCTATTTCATCATCACAGTTTCACCCCATCCCTCAGGGCTAATTTTGAATTGAAATCGATCCAGATATGTAATCAGAATAGAAAATCCTGCCACTGTAAGACCTAGAACCGTAGCATCTTCCTGTGAAAGACACTGCAGCGATGTGTGTTGACGTCCTAAGCCATCTCAGTCCGTACCTCACTTTGAAATTGAGCTCAGGAAACACAGTACTGGATACTGAATAATTCCCGCTTTTATTTCACACTCATCCACTGTGCGACGCTAGTGTTTGCACGGCAACGGAGCGGGCTGGGGCGGCGGGAGAAGACAAATCGCGATCCCCGGAGTGATATATCAAGACGAGGGGACGCGCGGCCAGCGCGTCGGCCATGAATTTTTCAATGGCCTCCAGATTTATGTGTGGGATCGTGTTTGCGAGGCGCGCCGGCCCGTACCTCCCCGGAAAACCTGAGGTTATCAAATAGCGGCAAGACCCTGCTGGAAAACGCGAAATGTGTGTTTTTGACATCGAAGTTACAGACATGGACTTTTTTATACCGGTTATTGAGCCGATCATTTTACCTATATCTTCTCAGGCTTTTTGGCCCATTTCGATGGTAGGCTATATCCTCTATTGCTTAACGGAACAGACATATAGCCAGGATTACATGCAACTCTTTACGTTCTGTATTGTTTTCGATTTCTTAGCAATACGTATAGGAACCTACTACGACCCGGCAATTCATCGCTATTGCAATGTGTTACATTTTCCATGCTACTGGCCACGTGATTGCTAATCACGTTTTTCGCTATGCTATGCCAAAATTTTAATAGACGAAAGATTTTCTCGACAGTGTGGTTCCGTCTGTCCGTCCCCGTCCGTCCCCGTCCATCCCCGACCGTCCCCGTCCGTCCCCGTCCGTCCCCGTCCGTCCCCGTCCGTCCCCGTCCGTCCCCGTCCGTCCCTGTCTCTCTCTGCCTATCCACGTCTCTCTCTGTCTGTCTACGACTCTGTCTGTCTACGACTCTGTCTGTCTACGACTCTGTCTGTCTACGACTCTGTCTGTCTACGACTCTCTCTGTGTGTCTACGACTCTCTCTGTCTGTCTACGACTCTCTCTGTCTACGACTCTCTGTCTACGACTCTCTCTGTCTATGACTCTCTCTGTCTATGACTCTCTCTGTCTACGTCTCTCTATTTCTCTGACTCTGTTTCAGTGTTCCTTTTTCTGCGTTTCTGTCTTCCTCTCCAGCCTCTCCGTGTATCTGTCTCTCCCAGGAGAAATTTCACAATCGCAGGGCGGAATACGCAATGAAGACGTCTTAATACTCAACGGGTTGCGCCAAGCGCCATTACGTCTAGAACCCTATTCAGGGCGCTTGCGTCTGCATTAGCACATTCATCCTGGAAGTACAAGCAATACGTTGTCAAAGCTTTAACGCAATCGGATAATCATTAGCAGCGCATTAAGTGTCAACGAATACGTCTTCATACGTCCAACTCTCTACGTCACTCACATGTGCGTTGAAAACCCTCATTTTTCCATAATTGCAAAAGTTGAAATTTTTTCAAAGTCGTTCTACAGCAAAAATATTAAAGATAGAGATTTTCCCTTAATGAAATATGTTCTTTAGATAGATTTTCAAATAATATCATGTACAATTTTTCAAACATTTGAGTACTTTTTGCAAAATTTTGGTTGAAATTACGGGGGAGAAATGACATACTGATTTAGAACCAGTAGTTTACTCTGCAACCGCAGCCTAAAACGTAGACATACGAATTTCTAGGTTCGAAAAATTAAATTCAACTGTCTCCTTTGTAGTACCTAGAATTGATTTTGTTCCCCATACGTCACATACAGTTTCTATTGTTCTTCGGCTTTTTAAATCGAAAAAAATTGAAATACTGAAGAAAGAAAACAAACAATGGCAAGATATTGATGAAAATACAAGTTTTGGTGGTTACTGATACCGAAAAATGTATTCTTTTTTCATAATGAGTCTTTCTTTAAGTAATAGTAGCGCCAAAGCTGTACGCAAGATGAATGAATATTCCCCGTTATGAATATTCCCCGATCAATCTCAATCATCTCAATGCTCTGCGAATTTCAAATAATCCTTTATGCTTTCGGCGGTATATAAGTCCAAGAGTACATTTTCGAAATTTTCTTGAAAATGACTCAGTTATTACTTTCTCCCCTGTACTTCGTAAAAAGAGAAAATATTATAATTGTGCGCGAATTTTCGACAGAATATATCTCATTGTACTGGTAACGGAAAAGTTGAATCTTTTTCGTGCTTTTAGTAAAGTACTTCCTCTAACACACGAAGTAGCCAGAATCCATGTTTCGTGGGTTCTTAATACCAAAAAACTGATTGACGGTAAAGCCTCTGTCGGACCATTTTCCCCTCCTGTGGTCATAGTTACTAGCACCGTTTAGCTGATTTTCTCCAAAACAGATTCTATTTCCAAATCGATTTTTAATGAACTCAGCGCCCTCTGAGTTTGAAACGGATATTTTGATTTTGGGAGCATTTTACGTGAGTCCTTAAGAAGATTTTCAAAATTTTCTAAAAAAATGGCCGCAATTTGTATTCCCTTTTGTCTTCGAATAGGAGCTTAAGACAATGGATAGATCTCATTTTGGTTGTAAGCCCTGATTTTTTGAAAATTGAAATTTTTTTTGAGTTTTCCTGCAACTGCAATAATGAATATATACTATATATACTATATATATAGTTAATTATATATATATATATATATATATATATTCATATATTTCCTGTGTATTATCTGTTCCTTAAAGATAGATCTTGAAATAAAGTCACGTACAATATTTCCCAAATATCAGTAGTTTTCGCGAAATTTTGTTGCAATTATAGGCAAATATTACATTTGTTTAAACAATTGTTCTCTCAAATAATCAAATCCAATTTTCATTTGTTTTCTCCTCTTATTTATCAAAGAACGATAAAAAGAAGGGTCTAGTCGATTTTTGTATTTTCGAAAATTTCAAAAATTAACATTTCAAAACTGCAAAGCTGAAGATAGAGATTTTCTATTAAACAAAATATATTCTAAAGCTTCAGTTCTTTAAAAAACATCAAAAGATCTAGTCGTTTTCGGATAATTTGTGTTTAAATGATTGGAATTTATAAAAAGTATGTTCTTAAAAATACGTTTCAAATTTTCCTTTAATTCCCCTGGATAAAACAAGAATGGCCCAAGTCTCAGTTTCGTTAAACACTGAGTTTTTAAAAAATTGCAAACTTAAAGACACCGCGAAATTCAACATACCGCATATGTGCAGTTGTAGAGCCACTAGTTTCTCGAATAGAAAAAAATATGCTACTAAAAACGTTCGGATATTATCAAATACTCTGCAAACTGCAAAAGTTCAACTTTTTTATGACCTAACCCCTTTGTATCACCGTAATAATACGCGAGGGTGTGTGCTAACTCATAACGCCACTAGTTCTAACAAGCATAGTTTCTCTTAAATGGTATAAGGTACAGTATGGAGACAAATAGAGATGTATAATTTAGATTTTCCATGTCCATTTATATAATGTTTTTCATTATATTTTTGTATTTTTTAAATGTGTTTTCATAGTTCATTTTCAAGGACGTTGGGGGAAAAACAATCTTCAGCAATTAAGACACGACTGGACCGTGCTAGCTAATGTTTGGGCAACGATAAAGAAATTTTGATCATGAATGCAGATGAAAAAGGATAAAAAAGACACAGATTGATTACTTAAAAGAATCCACCCTCATCAAAAATCGTTCTTCAAAACTAAATGCAAGCCGAATGATAAATCTAGTACCTATTCAACATTATTAAATATGAAAACATTTTTTGAAGATATTTGAGAGTGCTTCATTTATTTTATTCGCAATTTGTTTTTACACGGTCATTTGCAACCCTTAGCTATTGAATATGATTCAACTGTACGGAATATATCTTACTCATGCTCGCCGTCTTGGCAACATCAATCGTTTCTATTCTAAAAAGATTGTAAATGCAATTCCAAAATGAATACACCGTCTACCCTAGCAAGATTCAAGTGTTTATTCTCTGGCCCCCACTACGTTTTGATCGACTAGTCTCAAGCACCTTCTGACAGCATTCCGCCCACATCATAAAATGGAATGATTCGAGATCACTTGAAGGCTATACAGTATAGATGTGAGAAGCAACAGTCCATTTGATTCTTGCTGTCCACTCGTCTACTTGCCATGTGGCATTCCAGCTCTGGCGCTTTATCTTCAGTTCTACAAACAGTTCAATCGTATAGCAAACAGTGTGCTTGCTTGTCGATTCACCAGCGTTTTTCAATATTGTCCTAACGTGGTGCTGTGAAAATATCATTGCGATTTGATGGAACTATTGGCAGAGGTATCGACGGGCCTCAAATGTAAGTCTGCAGCCATCTTGCCAAGGAGAAAACGGACACGGGCTAAGAGAACTAAGAAGAATTAAATTCATACATCACTATGACTGACTTAGCTAGAGTATTTCGTGTTACAATACTTTTATATATATTTTGAAATCATAAGAACACATGATTTTAAAACTCAAATCGCCTGAAACTCAAAATGCCTGAAAAGAAAATTGTCTGAAACTAAAATTGCCGGAACAAGTGATGTTAAACTCTAATTACTGAGATCTGAAAATATAAGTAGGAAATATTTGTTGAGAGAATTTTGTTATTGAAAAGTGTGCATGCAATTTTTTTGAAAATCATTTTATGTGGTTGTACCCAGCAAAATATTTGCTGGTGGAGTCCACTAGTTTACATCAATTTCACATTTCCGCAAGATCCATTTAACTGGTTTATTGCATTTATTTTCTTTAAATGAATTCTACTTTAATACGGGATACAGTTACAATAATTATGTAATTGAAAGCTGTTTCTGTATTTACACAACTTGACTTTTCAGGGATTTGAACATGAGTGACATGTTGTTTTCCGTTGTTTTACAAAGCATGAATGGTAAGGTGATTATGAATGGGGATTTGTGAAGACAGTTGAAGGTGTCCATATAGGACACGTACGATATTAGAAGCCACCTACCATTCGAACATATTGTGATCGCATTCTAGCCTCCCATATGTCTGCCAAACTCCATCCGAGCCTGTACCATTAGTATGGTAGATAAATTATTCTAGATGAGGTATTGGTTCACCATGGGATAGGTGGAGGCGTGAAAAGCACCATCTACTTGGTTAAATCCCCAGTGTCTTTTACGGGATACACACAGCAGATTTCCGCTCCTCGTATTTACACGCTCCTGCCCTACGAGCTTCGGCCTTTCCGAAGCCGGCATATAAACGACTAACTAATAACCTCATGATTGTGGGCAGATCTACTGCTATGGTCATTAGTCCGGTAAGTGAAGTACATGTTTTACCACGGGAGCGGTGTTATTCCCTTGCAGGATGGTAACACCCGACATCGCCCAACACGTTAGATTGAGGGGGTTTGCGACATCCAGGTATCTCCAACCAGCGGAGGCAAGCTCTAAGCTCTCGAATAGTCTCCCGACATGTTTGGTAGTATAGGGCATTTAAGTCTCAGTGTTTGAGAGTGAGGGTTGAGGATAGAGCAAAGATGATGAAGGAAAGATCGCCGTGGTCCGTTTGTTAGGGTATTGTTCCGGCACTCTCCAAGAGAATGATCGGAGAAACCACGGAACTGGTACCAAAATACTGACCAGAGCCGCCAACCTCTACAATTCTCCTCTAGACAGCATTACATTCGATCCAGCTATCTAGCTGTGTTGAAAATCCTGCCCCCTCGGAATTTGAAACCAAGGACCTCCCGGTCAGAGGCAATGTGGTGAAAGCGTTGATGCTGTGATCCATCTCTGCTGGTGTTTTGCACAATAAGGGTACAATCACAATGGATGTGGTTGAGATACCACGACCGTTTACGAGCGAATATTGAAACCAACGGTGTCCAACACGCAAGGGCTACAACTAAAACCTTTAATTTGGTAGCGGGCTACATTTTCATTCCAAGGTGATCCACACCTGACTTCCCTTTAATGTTGATCTTTGGATTTGGCCCGGCTGCTCTAAAACGAGGTAGGATGAGGGAATCAAACCATGCGTGATATCAGACCGTAACATTCATAACTCTGTGAAACACATTGGAAAGATTTTGAATTTTTGAATTTACTACAAAAATCCTTAAATCTGAACTTCACCTACTGTTTCATTAAAGGGGGAGTTCACACAGGCAGGTCGCGTGAGCTAGGTGCTCAATGATCTCGCTCGCTGATTGCACCACACTTCCACATTTGACGAATACCTTTCTATGGACACATGCATCACATAAGGTGTTCTTTGACGAAAATAAATCAAAAAATTAAATCAAAGTGCAAGACATTCGCACGGGTCCAACAAGTAGAAGTTTAATGTCACCTATTGTGCGTATCTTCGGTTCGGCATCCTTTGACGGGGTATGGCCCTCACACGTGTCACCGATCCGCCCCAGCAGTTGGCCTCTGGCGTTAAGACGCCGTGTGGCGCAGGAGGCGCGAGTCCCGCGCCACCCACCGCACGCAGGGTGTCGCGTCGTGCGTCGTGGCCGCGGCGTCGCGGCGCGTCGCCTTCCCGTCCGCCTGCCAGCGCACGGCGCCATTAGCCACGATGACGCATCACTTGCGCAGCACGCGCGCAGCCCCGCGCAGCCCCGCGCAGCCCCGCGCAGCCCCGCGCAGGAGGAACTGCGCCCGCCGGCCACGGCCGACAGTGGTCCCTGGCGGAGGCCGCGCTCGCGGGGCCGGAGGTCGCGGCGGCGGGGGCGGGTCATTACGACTCCTTTTCTCTTACTACTTCTTTCTTTCTTTTTTCCTTCCTTCACTTTTTTATCTTCCCTCTTATGGTCCTACAATTTTTCATTTTCTTTCCCATATTTTTATTAAGGACTTTTCCTTCTTATCTTCCTCTCTTTCTTGTCGTAATAGCATTCTTTATTCTTTCTTTCTTCCTTTCCTTCTACCTTTTCTCGTTTCCTCTTGTATGTTCGCATTCCTTTCCTTTCTTCGTTTCTTATCTTCCCAACTACTTTCTACATTCCTCATTAACTTTCTTCATTTCTTATTTTCTTCCTTTTCAATTTTTTCTTTTCTTTTTTTATTTCCTCCTTTTTTTACTATTGCTTTTATTTTTTCGTCGATTTTTCGACACGGGACGGACAGACGGACAGACGGACAGACGGACAGACGGACAGACGGACAGACAGGCGGACAGACAGACGGACAGACAGACGGACAGACAGACGGACGGACAGACGGACGGACAGACGGAAGGACAGACGGACGGACAGACGGACAGATGGACGGATAGACACAGTTTTGCTGTCAATCGATTTTTTGGTATCAAGGACACACGACACATGAATTCTTGCTATAGTACGTATTAGAGAAAGCAATTTACTACATATACCAACTTTTTTATTTACACGTTACTCGGGCCCATATAAGAGTTTCTCTGTGGAAAATTCGTCGTTTTTCAGCCGCACAATTAGAACGTCACTTTACAAAGTAAATGCGAGAAAGTAAAATAGGGGTAGTTTAAAAAAATTGAAAAATGGCCCAATTTTAAGCAAAATAACGCTAAAATTTCTTATTGGAAACCTTCTGCCGAAGTTTTTTGAAGTTCTGTCCTTTGAAGAATGAACTTCATTAAATTCAACTTTTTATCTTCACTATTGTGGTTGTAGAAAATTGTCAAATTGTGAACTTTTTAACGATTTTCAAAACTTTAGAGTTCAACAAAAATTGGACTTACACTATTTTCATAAGCGTATTTTGCAGTATTCGAGAAAAAATAATCCAAATTTTGAAGACTTTACAAAAGTTTGTAAATGTGTAGAGTCTAAAAAAGCATCCCCAAAGATTACAGTTTAAAATTCGGTGGTCCTCGAGTTGGGTCAGATCGATGTCAATTGTGAAAAACCGTGTGAGATATTTAGACACTAACGTTTTGCCATAAACCAATTCTTCGGTATCAAGTAACCACAAACCTGGGGACCGACTACCCAATGTATTAGAGGAAGTAATTTACTACATGAAAATACACCAACTTTTGACTTCCGAACCCAAACTATGAATTTTTTCCAAAATAAAATATAGGTTTTATTCCACAGCATTACAAAATTTCCTTTTTACTACGTAAGTAAATATTAAGCGAGAAAATAAAAAGAGCCTCTGACTAAAATTAAAAGAACACTGTGTTATGAAATGAAATCCAGCCAGTCTTTACTACGTTCATGAACATGTCTATGGAGCGTGTCTCCCCAGCGACGTACGGAAGCAGTTTCAGTCCACCTTCCGCACATGGAGACTACTACTCTCCAACTCGAAAATAGACCTGAAGTGGTTTCACCGAGCGATAAATTGCTTCTCTTTTGTGTTAGAGTGGCTTCGTGGCGGATTAGACCCACGAGAGGATCGCCCTCTCCCAGGCTGACACATTCAACCAGACTTTTCATCATGATCGTAATACCGAGAAACTGTCAAACCAAACGCAGTCCGCATCAAAGGCTTTACAATCAGTGTCCAGTGGCCAAACCTCGCAGGGAATTCAGAGAACCGTAAGAAAACGCTGCCTCGCGGAGGCAAGCACGTGGATGAGACGGTGGTCGAGAGAGGTGGGCGGGGTAGGGTGAGGCGAGAGGCAAGAAGCGAGAGGCGAGAGGCGAGAGGCGAGAGGCGAGAGGCGAGAGGCGAGAGGCGAGAGGCGAGAGGCGAGAGGCGAGAGGCGAGAGGGAGAGGCGAGAGGCGAGAGGCGAGAGGCAGAGGCGAGAGGGAGAGGCGGGAGGCGAGAGGCGAGAGGCGAGAGGCGAGAAGGCGAGAGGCGAGAGGCGAGAGCGGAGAGGCGAGAGGCGAGAGGCGAGAGGCGAGAGGCGAGAGGCGAGAAACGGCGAGAGGCGAGAGGGGGAGCGAGAGGCGAGAGGCGAGAGGCGGGAGCGAGAGGCGAGAGGCGAGAGGCGAGAGGCGAGAGGCGAGAGCGAGAGGCGAGAGGCGAGAGGCAGAGGCGAGAGGCGAGAGCGAAGAGGCCGAGAGGCGAGAGGCGAAGGCGAGAGGCGAGAGGCGGAGGCGAGAGGGCGAGAGGCGAGAGGCGAGAGCGAAGAGCGGGAGGCGAGAGGCGAGAGGCGGAGACGGCGAGAGGCGGCGAGGCGCGAGCTGGGCGTGTCTTGCGTGGCGGATAGAGACGGGGTGGGGCGAGGCGGCGTGGGGCGAGACGAAAGCCCGCGAAGCGTGACGGGGGCACTCGCGACATGCCGTTTTCATTTAGTCGCGACCGAAAAGTGCTGTCGCGGTGGCTCTTGGCCGACCGGAACACCGCAACCCACCGCCTGCAGCCCCTCCGTCCCGCCCTGCGTCCGGCGCCACCCACTCCCACCCACGCGCTCTCCAACACGCGCCGCCCAGCTTCCTCGTGCGGTATGGACGGGTAGAAATTCACGTCTTCAATACAGAAATTGCGAACAGCTAAGCTTTCAAATGCTGGTTGCAGTTGCGAGGCATTATTATTTTTCACACTAATATTGTAATGGGCGTGTTTGTTGTGCATTTCCACGATTCTTGTTAAAATGAAATGGTACATGCTTCCAGAAAGTGTTAAATATTATTTTTTGAGAAAATTCACTGTTTTATTTGTATTTTGAAGGGCACATATTCACATTACATTTCTACAGTAAGTTGTTTGGTTGATTAGTGATTTCGGGCGTGTCAACTGCTTCGGTCATTAGTCTCGTAAGTTTAGTGCATGTTTTATCGCGTTAGGTAGCGGTAATCTTCTCCCAATGGATGTTGAGATCATATGCCGACTTACCGTCGCCTACCGAGAATTTCCAACCACCAGGTGTCTCCTACCAGCGGGACACCACCGCAGCCTGGACAAGCTCTAAGTTTCCGACCGGTTTCCCGGCATGTGTGGCAGTGAAGTGCATGTACGTGTTTAAGTGAAGGGTTAAATAAGACAAGGAATAGAAAGGAAAGATAGTGCGCGGCCCGTGGCCCGTTTGTTATGGTACTGCTCCGGCATTCGCTCCGGTACTGATCAGAGAAACCACGGAATACTACCGATCAGAGCAGCTATCCGCTGGAATTCTCCTCCAGACAGCGACAGAACTCGGTCTCGCTATCTAGCCAATGTCGAAAATCTTCCGAATATTGGGACTGGAACCCTAAGACTTCCCGTACAGTACGTGCAGTAGCATCAGTTGATACCCCGAGCCACGTCTCTGGGTTCTATCGTACGAGCTTTACCTTCTCACCTCTTAATATATTAAAAAATTAATTGTAATACTAATCAGAAAGTGGCGATGTTTTGTCAGAAAACTCTATGGGTCCCTGATATCGAACAACTGAATTAATCTTCTTCTTATTCCTATACGTAATAAATTTCTTCCTCTAACTCTCCCACATGTTGTATCGTCAGAACCAGGACCCACGTTTGGTGGCTCCTTGAACCGAAGAGTATCATGCAGGAAAACGTTTGTCTGTCTGCTCGTCCGTCTGTCTGTCCGCGTCCGTATTTTCCTACGTCAGTTGTAAACACTAGTGCCGAAACCAATCATTTTGTCCCAAATTTATATTGCTGATTGATATGGCTGAACTTGAGACCAGCCAAGTTGAAAGAGATATTTTGATTTTTGGAGGTAATACATTTCATGAAATAACATTTTCAAAATTTTCTCCAAAATGACTAAACTTTTCTATGAGGCTTTTTTCTAGAATAGAGCAAAAGACGCTTCAAAATGATCTATGTTTCATTATTCTTTAAGTCTCTATTTTTGAATTGTAAAAGTTTAAAATTTGAGCTGCTCGCATTTTCGGTGAACTCTCAGTATTTTCGAATCTTACAAAAAATTAACTTCACAAAAATACAAAATTGGAGATGAAGATTTTGTCTCATATGAAATATGTTCTAAAAGTAAGATCTTGACCAAAGGGCTGTTTACAATGCTTATATTAACTAATATATTAGTATTGTTGTAAAATAATTATTTACATTTTTTAATCTACGTATGGTCTGTGGTCGCCTACTAACGGGTATAAAACTACTCCTAGTGCTCCCGTGAGGTTTAGAATGGTGTTGACGTTAGCGTAGCTGCTTGTCGGGCTTCCCTTTGTCAAACATGTATGTGGGGGAGGTCGTCACACGAAGATATACTCCAGAAGGTAACCTTAGCGGCATCTAAGAAGAAAATGAAGAAGAAGAAGTTATGTGATGAAGATGAAAGAAATCGGAAGAGCCAAACTCCAGTGTGTGACCCTCAGCGGGTAGCGTCTCCCTGTTAAGGGCCGCTGTTGTGGGTAGTAAGAGGAGAGAAAGGGGTCACGGATCCCTAGACGTCCTGTTATCAGCCCATGGAGAGGCAAGAGAGAACCCGGGGTGACAGCCCGGGCCACTGATTAGAGTGGAGATCGGAACCTTGCATTAGCCTGCAAAGGAGGCTGCCCTCAGCACTCAGTGAAAATTCCGTAGGGTAATCCGGAAGCTGGCCGGTAATGTGGACTGGCGATCGAAGAGACCCTTGCTTTGACCCCATGGGGATCTCCGGAAGCCGCAATAACGGATGACAGGAAATAAATGTGAAAAGTGTGATCGGTTATTTCTAACTTATTGCGTGCGAAACTTTACTTGAAATCATTCTTCAAGATATACAGAACAAAAAATAAAATGAACTGTAATGTGCCTTGGTCTACCCACGATTTGAAAATTTTTCTTCTTACGCCTTCCTTCCGAGGGGAAGTAAAGCCAGCTGTCCCATGTTAGTAGATTTACTTGCATGAAAAAAATATCCTCAAGCCTAAATGACGCCTCTGAGCTAAATTCAAAAGGCCTCTGTTTCTCGCCCTTCTTTCTCTGCTAGTTGGTGAAAGGAGCGTAGCGAAATTTGCGTGGTCAGACGGAAGAGCAGGCCTAATGGCCTGAATCTCGCCACGTAAAATAAGGCATTAATTCAATTCAATTCACGTCCCATACCTGCTCAAAAACCGAACTAATGTTCGTGGCCCTCTCGAGGAAGAGCCGGAGGCCTTTCGGTATGGAATTGTAATGGACCAGACTGAATGTGATCTGTACAGAACAATGAAACCTGCATTATTCTTCTGTACAGATTACATTCACTTTCATTTCTCTTTCCAGAATTTATTCTCTATATAATGAGAGTGGTGTGATTTGTTTCTTTTGCGCACTTTTGAGAGCGTTCTAATGGGTTGTATTGTATTGTGAATTTATTTGTGTGGTGAGAACTAAAACGGTTGTCAAATGTTCAGTGTTCTAACAATATTCGTTCTGTCCTAACCTAACCTAATTCTTTCCTAACCTAAAACCTTAATTTGCTGCAATATACAGTATTTTCAAAAGAATTATAGAACAAATACTCCTATTCCTGTCATGTACTCGTATTATAAAGTTGTAACTGCAGGCAAAAAACTGCAGGAAAGACATCTGTTGCTGAATGATTAAAAGAAGATCATTACTTTTTCCTATGGATGCAAGTATATCTTGCTACTGATAGTCACTTTAAATGCTGTAAGGAAATGAGAAACTATATCTATTCTAGATATAATTAAAAAGCAATCCGCTTATGGTAGGCAGTATGTGCGTATGTGACGCGTATAGACAAAAACTACTCGACCAGTTTCACTGAAAGTTTCACACTTTGTTCTTATTAATGGGAGTAAAATGTATTTTGCATAAAATCGAACAGATTGAGGCGTTGTTGATGATTTATTTATCACGTCTAAGGCGCCCCTGAACTGTACGCTACCCGCTGCGCAGTCAAGGATTAAGCTCGTCTTCACGGCATGCAAGTATTCCGCTCATGTGGTTGTGAAATACCTGCCGGAATTATTACTTGAATCTCGAACAAAAAATCAAATTTCTTCATGATAGTGTCATATCAAAGGAATGACCAAATATCAAGAAGAATGTTTTAACAATAGGATACTTGATAACCATATCGAAACCTGGCCATAGAATAAATCCATAATTTCAAGAAAGTTTTTATCTACTAGAACTTGTACAGCGTAGCGTAAACTTTATTATCAATCTCGTGACCAGAAGTGTGTGATGGTAATGCACATCAATAGCCAAGCATAACCGTGTCCGCTAGTTAAATATTAAAACGGCTCTAATTGATTACTAGAAGGTCTTTGGCAGTGTACCTCACTAATAGATAACGAAGATTCTGGACTTCTGTGTTTCATCCGAGACGTTCTGAATTTGTCAAGTAAGTTTGAAGTCATAGGAGGATACTTCTTTACTGCGGACCGCACGTACCAGAAATAAGAAATATTCTTATTAACAGGAAGAATTTTTCATGAACAGTCACGCTCACTCTGCTATTTCGCTTAAGTTTGATTCCATCATCTAGACCAGCCCTGGCAAACTCAAACGGATTCACCGGCTACTTTGATGATGCGTCCGAGTTGAGACAAATGCTAGGTAAACGTGATTTAAAAAAAGTAATAAATACACAAAATGAATAAAACTTTATCGTAATACGTCATTCAATTAATCCACCCGCAAGTCTTAATTAATGAGATATTTTTCTGCTTTACTTCACTATTTTTAAAATTTATATTTATTTATCCTAAAATTAGGTCTGTGTCATTGTCATATCATAATGAACTTTTTGAAATATTACGAGTAGTAAAGAATAGTCTACGTGGTCTATGTGTCTACCTGGTCTAAATTTTTATTCCGAAAGATATTAGTTATTTTCACAGTTAACCGACTAAACAGAATACTCAGTGATTTAATGGTTGGAAAAAAAATCTATGCTTTGAGCAATATTATTGACGAAAACACAAGTCATTTGTCCTTTATTTGATAATTTTTGTATATGTACAACAGAAATAAAAGTTTCAGAATTTGTAATATCAAATCGTTCGGCAATCCGCCCAATTTAGTGGTCGACCCCATGCAACCCATGCGCTGCGAGGTACCGTAGACAATATAATTGTCGCCAGCTTGCTTTATTATCAAGCTGCCTGGTAATAAATGACCAGTGATAGTTCTGTTTTACGTGGATAATCTTAAATTCTATAGTAAGGAGGAAGCGATTGTCTCTCAAATGCTGTCTGTGATCAATTAATTCATCGATGACATCTTATTAAAAACTGATCTTTCAAAGTGTGGAAAGTACAATTTAAAACGAGTTGAAGTGGTAGTTCAAACTGATGATTAAAATTTTGAGCGAGGAAAAACCTACAATTATCTAGCCATTGATGAATGGGATATTTTTAATGAAATGGTGAAGGAGTGAATTAGCAAGACATATTTCAGAAGAGTAAGTCGTGTCCTGCAATCTTCTCTTAATTCGAAAATAAAATTTCTGTAATAAGTAGATTGGCAGTGACTGTAAACGAATAAAGATTCAGAAGGGTAGACTGGACTGAGCAAGAAATTCTAACTATGAACTAAGAAAACCGAAAACTACTTACAATACGTCATGTCACCCATCCGCGAGATGATGCACATACACTTTGTAAGTGCAAGTATTAAGGGAGAGGCAGCAGACAAACTGGAGACTGCTGACACAATGTAATAGTCTGCAGAAACTGGTCGTACATCTCACCAAAAGGTTTGGAATGGAGACATTGTTAGTGCAGCAAAAAAATTGCGAAAGAACATGAAAACCATACTTACTTTCACAATAAATTGATGATATTACTTGGCATGAAATGCAAAACACAGAAAATGATGAAATCGATCTAAGTTTCGAACCACTTGCACCAATTCTTATAAGGCTGGTAATAAATCTGACCAAAATATTGAGAATGGACACATTGTCAGTGCAGCACGCAGCATTGGAAAGAAAACGCTGCAAAACATGCAGAATTACAGAGAACACTTGTTGTAGGTACTTGAAATGAGAAATATGTGTACGTGAAGTTAGCCCCGGACTCACGTCAGGTTAGTCGCACGCTTCGGAAATCGAGATCTGCGAAGATAGAAGGATTAAACATCTCTGACTACGCCGCACATGAGATCCGGCGTCGACATACACGTCGGCTTGGAAGGGGTCCTCCCTCACAGCAAGGCACCGCCGCAGATGGAACAAAATCTAAGATCCAGACTGGTTTCCCGACATGTGTGACCAGATGAGGTGGCTAAGGGCATAATTCGATGTCATATCAGTATCTTTTTTCTTTTCAGGAGTTCTTGTCCCGACGGTGGCAAGATTTTCAACACTAACTACATTACTAGGTCAAATCCAGTAGGTGTTTGCAAGAAATTGCTAATACCTTTTCCTTGTTTACACACACAATTACACACACTACACGGCTCCGGACCTTACCATCCAATGAGGAAAGAACACTGCCAGCTCCCGAGACATAAACATGCACGACATATACGGAATCCATGAATATAGCATCTGACGTTCCCAGAATTATGAAATAATCAATGTAGCTGACATATGTGGTAGTGCAGTCCGTTTACGAGTGTGTTTGCGTAGGAGGAGAGACGAGGATAAGGATGCGCAAGGGTAGATCGCGGGCGGTCCGGGGCCTCTTTGGTAGGGTAGTGTTCTGAATTCGCCTAAACGATGAAACTTTGAAAAATTGCCGATGAGAGCTGTTTAAAGTAAAATTCATATCGACAGTGACTGAATTCGACCCAGCTCTGCAGTCGTGATAATTTCACATAATTCTCATAAAAATTCCTCTCTAACATTTGCCTTACCTTAAGTGAAGAAATATTCTATTTGACACTGTTACGAACTTTTGAATAGAATACTTGGTATGTTTCGTAAAATTCATTGTTTTTAGTTTCAGTCAAAACCTTGGAAGAAATTAAAAACAAATTAGACTTTGGCCGAACAATGGCCATCTCAAGTAATAAAAAAGAAATTTGACAATATAGATTTAAATATCACTTGTTATACTACCGGATAATCCACCAAATACAATTATAAGAGTAAAAGTAGGATGAGAGATCTAACGGAATTTTTTCCTCAAGTGCCAAGAATGGTTACTATTTGGTATAAATGTATGAAGGAAATTTATTTTCCAAGTTAGCAACTTCATCAGTGGCCTCAACGTACAAATCTCCCTTCCCATTTCTCGCTTGGTTTATTTTCGTACATGAAATTCATGCATCACTCCCTGGATTGCAACTAATAAAGTGTATAAAGAGGTTCTTGTGTATATTCCTAGTACGGGTCCTTAATTAAAGGTAAAAAAAAAATTACAAAAATATTATCCAACATAGAGGTGAATGAGTAATAAATTGTAGGGATGTAAACTTTCTATACACAGAGCAATTCCTGTAGAACAGTACGTGGAAACATGTTTGCGGCTTTTTCAACACACCCTTTAAAGCAAATTCCTTTTTTAGAAATAAACAATGTGGACATGTTTACAACATTTCGGAAATGTTTTGTGAAACATTTGCTTACAATTAGAATGTCTACCATGGAAAGTTATATTAGTATTTTATTAAGTAAAACAAAATTCGAAGTGCTAAGGTGCGACATTTTTTAACTGAGACGCTTGGAAGACTGTCGGACCAGGCAGTAAACTTTGCGAAGCCCACAGCACTTTCGACTTTCATGAGACAAAGCGAATTGTTGCGTCTCTCTGCTTCACGTGTAAGACGTGCTCTTCAATAGACGGTTCGCCAGCTCGTTGGGAAGAAACATACGAGCCAGGCAGCTGGTTTGGCAGCTGCGGTCGCACCGGCACATGCATTACGAGGCCGCCATTTCGGAACTACCAATCAAACCGCAGTCCCCTTTCGACATCGTTTCTACCATCTGATCGGCCCGTAGTTTGGCAAGGAAGTAGTACTAGCAAGTTTTTTTGTTGTACGTGTATGCAGGTTTGATCATGACTCGCAGATACTATTTTGAAAAGCTAAGAAAGTTTAAAAACTTTTGAAATAACTATTTCTCTCAGAAAGGTTAAATTACAATAACATAAAAATGTAATAATGATATTTACGTTATATAACATAAACATCATGATATAACAAAATATAATAATGGTATGATATAAGAAAACTAATTATTTTAATGAGTTTGTAAGGTTTATGATCAATACTTGCGGATCCAAAAATTCGAAAACTAAATAGTTGTCGTGTCTCCTTCTATAATCACATCCGACAAACAATTTATCGTCCTGCTTATTTCGTTGATAGAATTACATTGAGTCAACGAAAACTAGAAACTGAAATATAGACAATATCATTTAAGTACATTGCAATATTTTGATTGCTACGCCAGTCTTAATTTTCCCGATCGATTCAACAGCCTGGAATGTTTACGACGCAAATATCCGAATACCCATGTAATTCCCGAGATCCGGTCGTAACTCGCCGTCCTAACACGACCAGTACAGTGCCTCGCCACTGCCTCGGATCTACCCTACGCGAGGCACCGGGCCGCACCGCCGCCTTCTTCGTCGTTTCGTCCCGTCGTCGCCGCCGCCGCCGCCGCCCCGCCGCCACAGTCCTCCACCTCCATGCCCCTGGCTCGCCGCCCAAGTGGAGCTGCGCGCCCGGCCTCCTGTATATATTAGATACAGGAAGGCTTTGGAATACTAATCAACGCAGGCATTGTCTAAGGCGGGTGCGCGCGCGCGCTGGGCGGCGACGGCGGCGGCGGCGGCCGCGAGGCGGAGGCGGCGTAGGGCGGCGTCGTCGTCTGGCGGGGAGTCGCGCGGTCGAACGCCGGGCGGTGGAGCGTAAAATAACGTCGACGCTCCTTTGTTTTTTACGGCGCTCCCTATTGGCCGCGGACCTTAGAGAAGGGGGCGCGAGCTTATCGAAGTATGGACTTAATTGAGAGCATTAATTTTTAATTTTAAATTGAGTAGTACGATCCACTCGACGTTCGGGCGCCGCGACGGGCGCGGTGCAGGGGGGGGGGGAGGGGAGGGGGCGCCCGTCTCGAAGGGATGTTTTTCGGCTCCGTGGCGGGTGGTTGGCGTTGATTTCCCCTCTCAAAAGTACGTGCGGGGCGCTTCATAAAAAAGTTATCCGCGTTGATAAAGGAAGTCCGGGATCTGCACCGTCGGAGGCAAAATAACGCTAGGTCGTTATATTCAGGGGAAATTACATAGAAACGGGAAACCATTGTGTGTTTGTAACAGGAAATTATTTTTCTTCCTACTTGGTCTTATCATTTTCTCATAGTCTACTTTTCTCCTTTAATTTACCTTTTATTCATTTTCCATCTGAGATCCCGTAATAAATCAAATTTTATTGCTACAATGCATGTGTTTAAATATTATGCTCTTATTTGAGAAGATAATTAATATTTGTCTCAACGACGTACACTTTATTTAAGAAGTTGATATATACTGTACAAATAAACATAACATCAGATTTTTCTTGCTAAATTAATATGCATTGCCTGTAATTATACAATATTCTTTCTTGCCCCATACTCCTACTATCGAAAACGTTCTTTAATGCACAAGATAATTATTTTATGTAAAAGTGAAATGCTAACAGAGCCAGAATATTACTGTTAATACCTGTATATTGAGCAGTTGCTTCAGCAATGTAGCACTGCCATTTATCATAACTAAGTTTTAAATAATTAATTATTGTCTACAACATGAAGGAAAACATTCACTCCCATGAGTGTTTTGATATTTGAAAAAACTATAGCAAGAAAGTATGAACTTAAGAAAATATTGACGATGTGACAGTGTGTGTGTGTGTGAGAGAGAGAGAGAGAGAGAGAGAGAGAGAGAAAATGTGTGTGTGTGAGAGAGAGAGAGAGAAAGAAAGAAAGAGAGAGAAAGAGAGAGGGCGGAAGAGAGGGAAAGAGAAAAAAAAGAGATAGAAACCGGGGATGGGGTCTCTGATGGCAGTCGCATAAGTCGACTTTCTGAAAGACGCAAAAAGCGAGTTCCGAAGCGAAGCGATAGAATAAAAAACATTCACTTCGTTCAACTCTTGTAGAAGGCGACCGCCGCGGCGCGCCTCCGCCGCATCCCCCCTGACTTCTCCCGCGCCCCG
>BOPP01000039.1:5481793-5512625 GCA_017312745.1 Gryllus bimaculatus | reverse complement strand
GCCATTCCTTCTTCTTGATCCACCCGCCCGTCCTTGCACTCAGTCGCGACGGCCCCGTCTCTTTCGCTGAAGCTCCGTCGTCTTACAGTTGCAGTCGTCCTCACGCAATGAAACTACACTTGCTACGCGTGCCATTTTTATAAGCTTAGTTTACAATATTCGACAATACTTAAAAAAATTGTTTTTGGAGAAAACAATGATTTTTAAATTGCCTCTATTTCAAGCAGAATTACACTAAAACTAGTATTTTTTCAAAATTGAACACGTTCCCATTAAAAATTCTTAATTTTTAAAACAAATTTCATTAAGAAAAGGTCTCAATTTCCTATATTTGCCGTTAAATAGAAGCAATATTGCGATACAATTTTAAATTTTGGACTTTTCAGTTTGCAAAATCAGTACTCTACTAAAATGTGATCTGCGCCATTTTTAAGGGTCCTTTGCTGTAATCCCAAGGAGCAATGAAAAAAATGGGGTAACTTTTAAGAGAATTTTGAAAATATTGGTAAGACTTCGTGTAAAATACCGCCAAGTATCAAATATCAGTTTAAAATTAGGAGGTCCTCAAGTTTTGATAGAACGATAGGGAAATATCAAATTTGGAGATGATGGTCTGAACATATTGGACACTAGTGTCATCAGATACGGACACTTTTAAACTCAAAGTTTCTATTTCATTTTTGAACTTAACACACATATTTATGCAAGTCCTCATTTTATAAATTATATATATGATGTAATACTCCTCATATTTTTTTCTTATTCCTATTATACGCAAACGTAGATTATTGTCAATGCCGTCCCTTTTAAATGACGTCCTCCGATTGTTGTGTATTCCATTGACACACGTACACAAGGTGCTCAGTAATCTGTTCTACTATCTACATCATTTCTTCTTACTGGGTCACTATCTTCTCGCCTCGTACGTACCATTATAAACTTCTTGCGCTACGCTATTCAGGGACAGATGCAGAGAACTATCTTGGGGTCGGAATGGTCGTTTTGGTCTTCAAAATTTTATTTTTGTTTTTTATTACATGATATTTATTGATCGTTTAACTTTTGACGAAATAAAATTTATATACTCATGACAACCTTTCTTAAATGTTCTAAATTGTTATGTGGATCCCTCTTCACACAATTTACCAACCCTCCGGATGTGTAATTTCTTCTGACGCGCCCGGGGCATGAACTGCTCTCGTCGCTTTTTCCTTGTTAAGTGTGTTTTTTCCTCGGCGCAGTTACTACTTGCTACATTCGCTACTGCATTCGCTGCTACATTGCTACATTCGCCTTTGCATTGTAGCTTTGCCACATCACCTGCGCTAAATCGTCAACACTGCGCCCTTTACGTAGTCACATTCTGCCTTAAACCAAGCATTCCACCCAAGTACGCACGCCATGAAACTGAATTATTTTCCAGAACTTGGCACTCTGCCTCTACATTCTCCAGCTCTTCCATCGCAATCGCTTCCGTTCTTCAGTTGTGTTTTCCCGTTTCTCACTGCCGTCATCTCTAATGCGTGATTCCTTCGTTCATACTCTCCCACGCTCGTGCACTACCATAGCTACGGCCTTGCAATTGCACTTCCGCATCACTGCCACACTGCAGTCTCCCCCTTTTACCGAACTTCCTTAATATTTTCTTCATCGACTTTCTTAATCTCCGCAGCACTGCACACATCCTATGTGTGTGTATCTAGTTCCATAACTCTTCGAAGACTCAAAGACCTGTTTTTTCATCTCCTCCTCTAAATTCGTTTTAATATTTATAGGAATAATAATTTAATAAGCCAGATGACTGAATTTGTAGATTGCAACGAGGTGTGTGGCATTAACTTTAAATATTTCCCTAATTAAAACGTCAGTTTTGTCATTATTTCCAACGTGCGCGAACATCGTACTATTTTCCAACGTCGTTTGCCTGTCTCGCGAACTGCTCCATACCAACCTCAGGGAGGCATTGCCTCCGCCTTCTGCCCATCCTCCTCCCCTTCTTCTTGCCTCTCCGCCCCTGCCTGGCCCCGCCTGGGCCCCCGCCACGCCCCGCCGCCCGCCGCCCTTCGCCGCGCCGCAGTGCGCCTTGCGCCAGCAGCCCGCCGTGTAACAGTCTTTTATTTCTGGCTTCGCCGGCTCTCCCCGGCTTGAGAGCCCCGGCGCAGTACTCCGCCGCGGAAGGGTAATTGCGCATGAGAGCCGCGCGCGGCCAGGGAAATTCCATCGGAGGGTGCAACCTGCGCCGAAATGGGGAAATTGAGATTTGAGAGCCGGAGCCGAAAGCATTTGCATGGCAGTTGCGCCGCAGCCGGGGCGATGGCACAGAAGAAGAGACTCCCGCCCGCCCACCCGCTCGCCCACGCTCGCGCCCGCGCCCGGGGCGGAGTGCAGTTTTATTGCTGGAGAGATAGCAAAGTGCGTCGGGGCGAAATGGGCGCAGGCCGCGGTGGTGGAAGCTTAACGAGGAGAACAGTCGCCTAGCGCCCTGCAGCCTGTGGCGCCGTTTGGGGGGCGGCGCTCTCTGCGGAAATGAAGGAAATGCCCCCGTGCGCTCGCTCAACACGCATGTCTGCACGTCTTACGCAATTACGTCGCTGTAGTTTCCTAACATCAACGGCAGAAGGGAATGATATTATATCAATAAATGTTAAGAGATTGACTTTGTCAATTAATGTGTAAAAAGTATTAGCAATAAAAAGCTAAAATCATTGGGCCCGAAGCTTAAAATACATCTTTTATCTACGATATATTAACTAAGCAAGAGAAGGATATAACAAGTGCGTTGTTGTGGAACTTCATAGCGCGAAACTGACAAGGAACGTAGAAACTAGTTTCCGAATATTTCATAAAATCCAAAAGCCTTTTACGAGGAGAATAAAGTGTGTGGGAGTTTTATATATCAATTTTAACTGACGATACTGATGTATTCCGATCATGTCTCGTTAAAAATTAGCATTAAACACTTCAAAAATCAAATATGGTTTTACTCCGATACATTCGAAACAGTCTATTAGTACACTAAATGCAAACTTGATACTTTGACACAGCTTGTTTTCAAATTTTGGAATACAATGTCAACAATTGAAATGAACATATTATTGATACATCGAAATAATATATATTTATTTCACAACATTTTATAACTCTTTGGTTATGTAGACCTTGATAAAAAGTAGATGAACCCCAGAATTCGCGATGCTTGGAGTTTAATGCTGAAACGTTAAAGTAAACGTTACTAGATGAGTCAACATGAGTGGAGAGCTAACGACATCAGAGCTGTCAAGTGACTCTCGGCAGACCGTTGCGATCTGGCGGTATGTTTCCTCTTCGGAACCATAGAGTTATAACAATCACAGTCTTCCATTCCACACAAACTCTTTAATTAGAGCTCCAAGAAACACTCGAAAAAACTAAATTGATCAGCAGTTTGTTAACAATACCAATTCTAATCAATTTGTATGTGTCATTGGTAGGTCGTGCCTAACCTTGACAACCCTATCCCTCTTTTACTGTTTTCCAAGGTGGAAAAAATTGAAAATACAAAATAAGCGAACGTGAAGAATATGGAACGTATATTGCTGTTAGTTAAGATATAATTAGCATAAATTATGTCCACTTCTCAATGCACGTTTACTTTGGATCTGAAATAGTCTTGAAACAATAACCTTAGAGCACGCATACACCAGACATTCGGACTCGTGAGTAGGATTCAGTCTCCAACGACCCAAATTCGTCTCGAAAATAGAAAATTATCCAATAATAAGGTAATTAAACTAAGTATTTAATTTCAAATATGAAGTATATTTCTACTGTTAGCGCTAAATTATTTTATTATTCATGCTTTCTTTTAGTCATGCTCAATTTCATTCGTGTTCAATTTTACAATATTCCTACTTAAATTTTGAATCATATATACTGCTTTATAAAATATTTAAACAATCATACGTTGGTTTTGACATTTTATTAGTATTTTTGAATTTTCGCCTGAAACAGTTTTATTCTTAGTTTTCTTGTTTTTTGTATTCAAGTTGTTTTTTTGTCCCAACGCGGGGCATATGCGTGTAACAGCTTCTTTGTTTCCTCTTCTTTTTTCGTAAATGCTTAAGACGTTTACGGGAAGAGATCCTTATCTGCAGTCTAAAGATTTTTTAAAAATATATTTTCAATATTGACAATTTACAATGTGTTCACTTGGAACAATTATTAAATGTTATACAATATACAAGTGACTATTATTATTATTACTATTATTATAATTACTACTATTATTACTATTATTATTATTACTATTATTATTATTATTATTATAATTATTAGCCTACAACATCCCATAAAGCGCAAAGGCTTCCTACTTTAGCAGGGTTACATTAGGTGATATTATGTAAAAATCATCTTTTTGCTGTTCGTATCTCAGTTGTCTCCATGTTGTCCTCTCTTGGGCCAATCTCGTCCAAGTGGGACCAGCTACCTTCCTTTGCTCGTCTGCCTATCTTCTTCTCTGCCCCTTGGTTCCTCCAGCCATACCGAGGGTCACAGGTTGATGTAGTGTACGCCCATCGCTTTGGGTCCTGTCTTATGATGTGTCCTCCCCAACGCCATTTACTCACTTTGGCTTGCTGTGCTGCATCCTTGATTTTGGTCTTTTTCCTAATTACCGTAGATGGTATTTTGTCTAAGAGCAAAATGTTTAACGTCTTTCGTTCCATTTTCCTCTGACATTGTTGTATCCGTTTCAATTATATTAGCTGAAAGTAGGTTCATGTGGTAGCTCAGTCTCGTCTGATGACTTCTCTCCCTAAGTGACTCTGCCATAGTTGAGATGTTCAAATCTTTGTAAAAATTACTGTTGGTTACGAACCATGCATTTTTGTGATGACTGGACACTGGCCTTAACTCCAAAACTAGAAATGCTACCGTGGCCGTTGAGGGGTCTGCAGGTAAAGAGCATTTGGTAAGAAGTAACGATAACAAAGATGATGGTGATGATAGTAATAGCTATGTATAAGTGGCGTCTACAATGACTGATTTTCCTCAAGAAACAAAAATGCACCATTATGCATTACGGGAAAACTAACCTTCAAATTTAACATTTTATTGCCGGAGGAAAAGTAAAACATCGCAACTAAGAACCGAGGAATAATTATTACATCTGGTTGCAAAAGAGAATATCACATCAATAATATTGTAAAAAAATAATGATGTTCCAGTTCTTGTCTTAGTATCCTTAATAATGACTCACCAAAGACGTTTTAACCCAGCGTGTTTGCTATTATTGAATTTGAAATTTTGTGGGGAATCCGTATGTTAAAATAGATAAAAATCTTCTTGAAAGTGTTCAAAGTAAATCAGTACGCAAGCAAGCTAATCTTAACTTTATGAAAACAGATTTAATATATTGCAAATTTAACCACTCATCATTTGCCGCCAAAGGGGAGACATCCAGAAGGTGATATTTACATGGCGAAAGGGGGAGACCTTCAAAATCTTACATGCTTCTAAGACGTTCCAGACCTGCCCAACATTATCAAATAATATATATCTCATTAGGTACAATCTGACACTATCCAAATCCAATTTTAATCACTATAAAACCAAATATTTCTCTCCAAGAGAACTGCAGACTATGGGAACCAATTTCTACACATCATTTCTTAAAGAATAACTAAGAAATGTAGCCACAAATATGATGAAATGAGTGAAAGAACAGACCAAGGGCTGTTATGATTTACGAATTGTTGTAATTCCGCAATCGTGAAATGGTCTGTTCTACCAACCTGATGATCACCTGTAGGTGCACAGGTCCACAAGAGTCACAGTCAAACTTGCAGACCGTCGAATTAAAATTCGTTTTAATATCGAAACAGACTTATGAGTGGACAAGCAAAAGCCAACAAGAAAAAATACTAGGAATCTGTGCATCGAGAATAATATTGTTATGTAAGTTTGTGTTAGTTAATGACCTTATTTATGTAATTAGCTGCCACTGGGTTTTGCCCAATTACAGTATAAATAAATATATTTATCTTTATTAGTGAGGTTGATCGTATTATTATTATTATTATTATTATTATTATTATTATTATTATTATTATTATTATTATTATTATAGCCCGTTACAATTACGTAGACGGAAAAAACCTCCCATTGTCGGGTGAGTTACGCAATCGTAGAATTCTGGAGCACCCAATTCGGGAACTACCATACACATACGCTATTTATGCACAAAAATAAGGAAATGTAAACACTACTTACACACAAATAAGTAACACTTCACTTTGTCAGTGTCAAATGTAACACAGTTCACTTTGATCGAATATTAAATTTGTGTGATCAAAATTATATATTTACGAACGCTTAGGCGTCATTACTTATTTAAATAAACTAATTTAATACAAAAATAAATATAATAAATAAATAATAGTGTATTAATTTGTGGCTTTATTTGTTCTGCTGATGATTGTTACCTCACAGAAAAAATTGATCTGGAAAATGTAAAATAAGTTGGTGTTGTAAGTAATTTAGTACATTTTACGTACTATGAAAACAAATAATCTTTTACGTGGAACACCAACAGAAAATGCTTCTATAATAAAACCAGCCCATCATATCTATTTGAAATAGTTCCGCGTATTGTGAATCGTGGGTCTGTCGATTGTGGTCTGCATTAATTTTTTTTAGTATTTTTTATATATGACAGGGTTTGTAGGACATGGTTTGTATAAATATTTTGAAGAATGTTATTTATCAGAAACATTTTTTGGTGAACATTTGTTACATGTATTTGGAACAGATTTCTCAATATTATAGTAAACATGATTTTAATTGTCATTGCTATAATTATTGTTATTTTTATTATTATTTTTTTATTATTGTTATTATTACCATTATTATTACTATTATTATTATTATTATTATTATTATTATTTGCAGTTGATGTTACAAGAAACAACCCATTTAATGAGGCACTCTAGTTTGGTCAGGCTTGAAATTAATTTAGATCAAGTAACTGGTGCGGCATTTTTATTTCTGAACTGTGCCGCAGACATGAGTCGGGATATGAGACAGTTTTACCTGCCCAGAATGGCGAATTTTTATATTTAACCGTACCACGAAAGCATCCACAGATAACCAGTTTGCTCATCAGGGTTTGTCCTTAAACGAACACCTTTGACGTTTACAAGTTTCTCACGGGTTTATGCAGGCACATCCAGGATGGGACTTGGTGAATCATGAACCCTGATCGTGAATAAAATCAGGAGTTTTGTTTACCTTCAGTTTTGCCTCCAGGTTTCTGGCCATTGACGCTCATGTTTACCCGAATGGGTAAAACGGTTCGTGTTGCCACATATCGTGAACTCTTTAGACTGTTACTCTTCCTGTAATATCATATTACACCATCCGAAGAGTAGAGAGTCTACGATCTTGAAACTAATCTACTTCAGTTGCGTAAAATAAGCAAATAACCTTATTTGTGAATCGAGGATTAAGAGCTTGCACTTTCAAATGATCCTCCTGTTGACTACCTACAAAAAATTAAATTTCTGTGAATAGTAAAAAGACCAATTGTACGCGGCATTCAGACTACGGCTATTCCAGTCCAGATAAACCCAAACAGGCAGCCGAGACAACCACTCAAAGCATTCCGAATGTATTTGTATCATTCCGTTTCCATTAATCCATGGTGACAAGTCAACGGGCTACCGAAAACTCCGGCGGTACCCTGCGTTGTAACGGGCAAAAGCTCTCTAGCTCTTTAGCGCCGTTTAGTGAGGTGTAATAAATTCTAAGCGTTGAAGAGGCCGACTCGCAGCCGCGGGGCAGCGTCTGTCAAATTTACAAGTAATTTGCCTGTCAAATTTACGCTCATCACAACGTCCATTTGAAGCAATCTTCGACTGAAATATAGTGCTTCTGCGCCTTTAAGCGGTTGCGCCCGAATGTTACAGGCTGACATGGCGTTAAACATCGATATTACACTGGCGGGTAACGCATCGGCCCGTTAGCACAAGAGCCTGCGCGTGTTTACGTCCTACCGGTTGACAAAGGCGTTCGGTGATATGGGGTACTGGGCTAATGAACTTGGCGGGGACCAGATTAAGGCTTCTATGATCCTGCTGGTGTTCTGCAACTACCGTTCTCATAAAAGATACAAAACAATGACTGTTACAACATGTAGTATTTTCACACAACGTACCATATCATCTTATTTACGTCATCCTGTTCATTTATCTATTAATCTAATCAATTTCAAACATCAAATGCACTGGAAATACCAATAGCGGTGACATGAAAATCAAATTTGATGTATTTTCTTCAAAGTATTTTATAAACTTTGTTTTCAATATGGTGTACGTAGTAGGCCGTATGATCACTTACCTTACAAAATAGGCGCCATTTTTACCTTTATGGTTTGATGTACAAAGACACGGCAGCCAGTTGCATTTCAATGATTATTTGAGTAACGTAATCTATACAATTCGACAATAGGATGACACACAGCTCACGCACCTAAAAACAGTTAAAATCTGTGTTACGTTCTGTGGGGAGAAGTACAATTGGAAGAGGGAAAAGAGGAGTGCAATGGAAATATTTACCAAAGCTATAACTTGTACACACATTTCCTTTTTTTTAACATTGTAGACTTCGTGGTAGTTTCATTTTTCGAATTAAAATACCATTATTAAATAATTACAGATAGAAGTCGTCTGAGACGTATTCTAAACGGTGAGTTTTGTTTTCTAGCAAACCTAGTTCATGAATATTGGTATTGTGCACTTCGAAATTTTCTGCTTTGAAGAGTTGACGAGGTGGACTGCACTGCTTTGCAACTTGAATGACTCGCTTAGTAATTGATTTAGTATGCATCTCGCACGTGGAAGTAAAAAAAAAGAACGCTGGTAAGAAATAAAATTTTGTTTCTTTTGAAGTCTTGCGGTGTTCTTTCGTACTTTCAGAACACGAAATACGAATAAACCAATATTCTACCCTGCCCTTTAATTACGCTTTTGAAAACGCTGGAATTTCTGATGTTCGCCTTCCTCGAATATCATTTTAAAATTAATGATTAATTTATTGCCATTCCATTTACTCCATGTGAGTCATGTCCACACTAAACCATCGATTTTGGGGGAGAACATTTTTCCGTCGCCTTATCAGCAACAGTAAAAGTTTAATTGCATTTCGAAACATCTTCTGAGCGCGTCCTCAAGCATTGAGGAAGTTTTCCAATCTATCGCCCATCTACATCCGCCACAAACATTCAATCAGCAAGCGCACTCAACTAGATATAATAGACTCGTCTTGTTTGTCAACAATGGAAACATCCAAATCAATCACTCCAAAGACCAGAGTAGATGAAGATAGCGCACTCCACTCGATGAACACCTGTCAAAGACCTTTGTAACGCCACGTCGAGAGAGAGAGAGAGAGAGAGAGAGAGAGAGAGAGAGAGAGAGAGGAAGAGAGAGAGAGAGAGATGGTGAGGGAGAGAGGAGCAGGGGGAGCATGATTGTCAGCGTGTCCTGGGTGGGGGAGGAGGAAATTGAGGTGTTCAAATGTTGGAGAAGGACAGAGAGATAAGGACTAGAGAAAGAGGCATAAAGAGAGACCGACTCAGCTGGGATGCGATAGCTTCGTGAAGGAAGGAAACAGGACGCAAAAAATAACCCCCTGTAATTTTTGACGATAACATACAAACAGGGAACAAGAGTATGATTGTCTGCAATTGGTGGCGGTGATGGGTGGTGGAAGCAGGTATACTCTGGGACGTGTTGCGAAGGTGGTGTTGCAGAAGAGAATGAAGATTGTGTAAACTATTTGGCAAAAATAACATTTCCGTGTCATAAAACCATCGATAAAATCATCTCGCAAAAATCTCATAAACATTTTACAGCGAGATAAGTTGACGCAATTAGCAATTACTGATATATTTTCATGACAAAATAGGTCCACAAGAACAGAATAGACAGTAATAATTTGGACACTTACACAAGAAGCAAACGGAAAACAATGAAGGAGAAAAAATCAAGTATTGACGAATACGTTAATTTTTTCAATTAAAAACATCAAATAACTTCAACAAACGCGGTAGTTTCAGCCGTGATAATTTTAAAGTTAATTTGCAACAAAATGACATAAATATCATAGGTGATCGAAGAAATCTAGAATGATGTATTGTCTTGACAAAGAAAGAAAAAAGTCATGAAATATTTCCAGAATTTCATGTGATGAATTTTTATTACTGCTACGAACAGATAAAGCTAGGTAATGATAATTGCAGGCTTCTCTTAGCTACGACAAAATACATAAAACCATCATTATATGATTAATTATGGTACAAAGTATAAATATTTCAAGGCTGAAAAGGACTAACACTTTTCTCTCTCGAAATGTTGAAGTTCAAATTCTCAATAAATAAAATTCTCTTTCGGAAAGTCAAATTCTCGTTACATGATTCCAAATAAATCAAATGATCAAATATTTCGTGGAATGAAGAAAATTGCAGCGTCCATATCTATACTGAAAAAATTCAGTATTCATGTAATTTTTATTATATTTGAAAGAATGAGTGCCTTGGTTTACTTGACTTTCGAAGTATTTCAAAATTAATTTTTAAAATTAATTTTTCGCACATTGTATACTTCATCTCAAAATCTCATTTTTAGTACTTATTTGCAGCAATAATATGGGTAGGTGAAATATAAATAAGATTAGAACAGAGTTATAGGAAAAACGGAACAGCTATGGAAACAATAGAAAATTAGTTATTAAGGTCAATTACACATCTTTTTTATTCTAATTTTCACTCTTTTCTTCGTAGGTCAATAGGCATTTCTCATAAGTTTGTTTCTTTCGAGAATAATTATTTCTTTTTATCTGCCCTGTTCTCATGCCGTTAACACCTGCTAAAGCAGAACTCAGTGAAAGGAGGTAAAAGAAACATAAAAACACTTCGAGTAGTGTCTGAAATTGTTGCTTTACATCACACATCCCAACCATTGCATTAGTCCTCACATCCCCCTGAATTCCCCAAACGGGCCCTCCACCCCTCTGACCGCTGGCTGGGGGGGCGTCCTTCGGGGACTCGGAACTGTACGCGACTGTACGCGCGTGACGTCACGAACGCCGGGAACAGTCGAGCGTCGCCTTGCGGGGCGAAATGAGTGAAAAACGCGGCGCAGCAGAGGCGGCGGCGGCGGTTGATGATGATGACTGCCTGTTGGGGGGCGGCGGTGGCGCGGAGGCGGCCGCGGGGAGGCCGAGGCCTGGGCCTGGGCCTGGGCGAGTGGCGAGCGCGCCAGTTCCGTCGCTGCCGCCGCCACCGCCGCCGCCGGCCCTGATGTCGGCCGGCCCTGCAGCCGCGGCTGGCGCAGCTGCCGCCGCCATCTCAGGTAGGACGCCTCCGTCGCCGCCGCTGCGTCCACGTGGAGTGCTCATGGGAAACGGGGCGTCAGACGGGGGCGGAGATGGGGAACAGTATGCACGCGGAGTCGCACATGGGAGGACATTTTGGCTGTTGCGATCAATTAGTTTGAAAAATCTGCATTTCATGCAAGCGATATTGAATTATAAAATGAAATTTTAATGAAAATTGTAGAATTTTAATTTTAAGACAATTCTTCTTTCAACGTAATCAATTAATGTTTGTGTTGTGTGGGTGCAAATATGAGGCCCAAGTGACGTTATTACAAAAATAAGTAATTTCGAAATAGCTATTTTAAAAATTTTTGTTCAATGAAATAATTTATTTTTTATAAACGGGCCACACTCATTAAATTGTAACTGTATAACAATGCTTAAATTGATTAGGCATTAGGATCCAGAAATTTCTAAATGAATATGTACCATTCGTGTATCTGCCGTGATTGTTGTTGATTCCTGTAACATAGGTGGATAAGAAATGCTTCTTTCATATTTTAAAATTTGGTTAGTACGGTATTTTAGGAGTAATTAAAATTACTCTTAAAATTATTAAAACATATTGTATTAAGGAAAGAAACAAAGTGACATTTTTATATAGTTAACCCTGCAGTCAATACAAATGCTACAATTTTTTAAAAAATTCAGAGAATGCATAACTTGCATATCTGTAAAATAGTGACTATAGCAGATTACCGGAGACATATGTAAATGTTATATGATTTAAAAAGAAATATTGAGACGATGGAAACAAAGAAAGAACATTTTTTGCGTGAAGGCGTGAAATACAACGTAGAACTATTTTTAATAAATGCCGTAACCAGCCAGCATTTTATCGAGATTTTAATTACACTAGGAAATTATAAATTTATGTCATGTTTGATTCCTTACAATACTGGCAGACTTTTCACTGGACCAGAGATAAAAGCAATCTGATAATATATAGCATGCCAATTGTTATCTACAATATGAGATTTTTATTAACAATTGCAAATTTTTCAATATTTCTTTGGAATATACCCACATACGTTTAAAATTTAAAAAGTCAAATAAAAAGTGATTAAAATGGTAGTATGCTGAATTAAAACAAGTTTTGTGAGCACATATTTCGTATTTGTTATGTAGAAAAATCAGCCGGAATAATGGTGTTAATTTAATTAGCGCAAGTAGAACTTTATAGGTATGTCTATTAACATTCATCTAAAATTTTACCAAATATCAGGTTTCTCTCTAGTAATGAGTAACAATGACTAATTATTTTATGGAGTTCAAATATAATAAAAATTATGTTATATCTGTAAGCAAACATGATTAAATCAGGCAACTTCTTACAAATAGTCAAGCAATTTGGTCTCTGAGAATTATCGTTTTAACAAATTCGTGGAGACATGATGAATAGTCCACGAAAATTTGTATTCATATAGAATATGATCGCAACATTAATTCAACACAAGGCAAAAAACAACAAAAAAACAGAAAAAATCGCAATATAACAAACTCGAGATATCTAAAATGAAGTATGATAATTTAAAACAGACATTTTCAGGAACTGAGCATTTTGAAAGTATTTGGAATATTACGAAGCAAAGAAACATGAATAATATTGGTTAAACAGTAAACGCTAGAATATATTACACATTGTTGACATAGTCTTTGAAACATATCTGAAGGGTTGTAAATGCTTAATCTCCAATTCTTTGCTATGCGGAAAGGCTTGTTAATCATAATTTTACTTACGTATTATTATAATAACTAATTTTTCAATGTTTAATTGTTGGTAGTATCGATTAAAAAAAGAAGAAAACTATTTTAATTAAAGGAACGAAATATAACTTACAAAATATTTTCGATTGAACAGCAATTTTTCGAGAATTTTACGATACTGGCATTTTCATTAATAAATTTGTGACAGGATGTGTAATAGGTTTTGAAATTTAATTTATAATTGTAGATTTAGTAATGAGATCACAAACGTATGTTAATTTGTATGATTACCACTGTTTCAATGGAATAGTGTAAATGCAATGACAAAAATAATACATTTTAAAGTAGTAAAGATGTATTGTGTTAGTTACATAAACTCATAGTGGAATATCAGTTTTGTTAATTTTTTTAAATTCCACATATGTAACCTTGTTTCATGTATTTGACGTAAATATATATTTGTAAAAATTGTTGCTGAGAGAATTACCAATTTGGTTTTCGCTTTGAAGATTTTCAAATTTTACAATAGATAAAACTAAAATTCAATACGTGGAGAATATATTAAACAAATCCATATTGTGATCGTCTTATTTCCCTTACATTGCTTCACAGACTGATTTGTACCTAACGGTTAGTGTTACACCTTGAAATTATTACAAAAGGGAGTAGGCAATTCAGATAATGTTTCTAATGATGGATATTTCATACAATTCTTTTTCTATTAAAATCGGCATGTACGTGTAAAAACTACGAAGCATTTGTAATCGAGCAAAATACGGCCTACAGTATCACAAATTCATATTACATAGTACCAATAGTATGGATCATGAAAACTTTTAATTCGTGTTTTCTTTGGCACATTTGCAACGATATCAATGTGGAATGGATATGAATCATTTATTATCTTAAATGGAATATATTTTCTCTATCTTTCAAATAACACTGAATTTTGTAACACTGCGTTCTTTCATTTTTCTTTCTTTCTTTTTCTTACTGTCCCTGTGTCATCCTTATTTAAGCGTGAAAATATGATTTCATTAACCTGTTTTCATTTAAGAAATGTTTATTTATTACAACGACTATGCATGTTTTAACGAAATAGCAGTAAACTATGTACAGATAAGAAGAAATATGCAGTAACCATTAATATTATGTATAGAGAAATATATCGTAAGTCTGAAATACTTATGCTTATGCCACAGTAATTTCTTGTGACTACATAAAAGAAAGAACCTTCAAAAAGTATTTAAAATTAAACTCGAGAATTAATTGTATACATTTTTAGAAAGTAAAAAATAAACTGCATTTTCGATACAACATAATCATCTCCACAAAAATGTGAATAAAAATGTTGTTACTTCCATATCCATAAATTAAACAATTTATTTATGCTTGTACTAGGATACATGAAAAATTACTACTACTGTGAATGTACAGAAGAAAAATCACACAAATTCTGGTTAAATCACCATTACACGATTCGAAGGAAAATGGGTTTCCCTTCAAATATAATCAATTGTTTTAATTATGTAATTTGTACAAATTACCGAACCTTATTCTCTGACGAATCAATGAAAACGATTTCAATTCAAATACACACGGAGATTTTGAAGGGTCTTGAACAATTCTGGTCAATTCAATAATGTAATTCCCCTGGTGAAGTGGCAGGATTACCGATGAAGGGAAAAAATTAATTGTTGTACAAACAGTTATTTATTACAATATATCTAGGTCTTTTCAGATCACAATATTTACTGATCACAGTTTAAAGTAAAGTTTAAATGCTTTTGTGAGTGGGAAAGAGATTACGGAAAATGAATTCCACCTAACATTATCAAACCACATAGAATATAAAGCCAAATTCCATTTTTACAGCCAATATGTCTATTTTTTAAATTCCTCATTGTTTGCACTTAGTTTGTAAAAATTTATTAATATTATGAATATAAGCGACTTCGCTCACAAATTTCTTCTTTAATTCATTTACTTTCATATTTTGTAGTAATGTGTTTTGCTGAGATCGAATTTTGGGCTTGCGCTACCAAAGAACAAGGGGCTCAGTTACATATCTGGTCCCCCGGATCCCTTTTTGCAATACACATTTTAATTTAAACGTGACATATTCCTCCTGAAAAGGAATAAAAGATACTGCAAGAAAAATGAATTTTAAGTTTTATTACACTTAATTAATACAATTGATTAATAAATTTCAGTGTTTTTTGTTGTACACATTACAGTGTTGATAGATGGTTTGGAAAGACTCTTCTCTTAATTTTGTGTTACAATTCTCTTAATTCACAACTTTAAATGGAAAAATTAAGAAGTTAATCATATTTACGAAAATAAATAATTTATAACGTTAGGCTTCGGGTTCTTTCCAAATTTTTAGGACTCCATGACCTCCCTGGGACCCCTGTGAGCAAGTCTGTAATACCTAATATGTTAAACTTCCAAAGAGAGTGGAATTTGAATTGAAAATGTGAAATTTAATGCACATTTTTAAGAATTCCGTGTGCACATTTTTGTTCAAAATAAAGTTGAAGAGGAAAGACAGGATAATGGATATCCTTCGATTCAAATCTACAAATACTTACTTGGTCTCTTATACAAAGGCGCTCCACAGAAATGAACCATACAATGTAATGCATGATAAAACATACAGAGAATTTCATTTTTATCCGTTCGAATGAAATGAGTAATAATAAAAAATACCGATAATAAAACTTTATGAAGCGGACGTTAAGTTAAAACAGCCATTTTGATATACAATAACATGAAATTATTTATCAATAAACTATATCAGTAACTTACAGACGGGCGTGGTTATTAATTTCCTCAAAGTAGGAGGAAACCAAAACAAAATGGAAATGTACCGAAATTGTTTCATTTTAATTAATCATTGTATCCATTGCATTTAAAAATCTGATTTCGAGAAAGACCAATAAGAGAAAGGAAAATGTACGTAGAACATATATGGAGCAAATAAAATCGACAAAACATGGAAAGTGATGGAAAGCGAAATATATAAAATCATTCATGTCTTGAAATAATGAACATATACTTAAGAAAATAAGTATATTGTTTTTTTGTAATCTATACGTTTTATTATAATATTTATAAAATATTTTAATATATAATATATTATAGAATTTTATAATATTTACTGTAGCAGGAAATCGTATAAATCCCACATGTCGCTTATCTACAATAGGCTTTGAAAGAAGAAATAAATAATAGACACACATGTCCTTAACCTGAGAAAAAAAAAATTTCCCCGCACAAATTGTTGTGATACTTTTGAATAATTCATGCGTTCTCCAACAATCTAAATTAATAATTATATTATATATAATTAATAATTATAATTAATAATTATATTAATAATTTCCAAAACGCACAGAAACATGTGGGCTTTGATCGTGCGAGAGGGGTCTGTGGTTTAATTAGTGGTGCCAGACGTGGCGAAGCACGAGATGCAAGACGGTTCTTTAACATTACCTCGGATCTCGGAAAAGTCCAAAAACATCTCTATTACTAATTTTCTATGCGCGCAGAAATTGATAGAAAAATTTGAAGCCTCTGGCCATGTGATAGTATGTAAGGTTTTGTTAGATACCCAGGAATTTGAGAAAATCCAAAAACAATTAAATAGATCCGATTTTGATTGAAAAATGGAAATATCTGATTTTGGAATTCCGCCTATTGTCATACTGCGTATGCGTACTGAACTGTCAATTTTAATGCATCATACCTTACGATACAGATGATGTCATGCTACAGCAAAGCGCCAAGAAAAAGATTGGTTTCCATTAATTATATATATATTAGTACAGCTTGGTTTCCTTGAAATTGCAGTTATATGAGAATTTTTTTCTTGAGCAGTGTACATGCTTCTTTTGAGAAAACAATTTTGTGTGTTTTGATCAGTACTTTTTTTGCTGCTTCAGGCCACTATAGTGCACTAGTATAAAACTACTTATGAAATATGTTGTTGTAGCTAGAGATGTCTTACAGAACAACAGGATTGTACTATATTAAGGTGTTCTCAAGAGCGAATCTCTTGCACGCAGTGTTACCTACAAATGAAGAAAAATAATTTTAAGGAGAAGGTAAAAATATTCGGAAACATGATTTTTAGCTGAAAATTATTTTGATTATGCATAATTTTTAAAACTAACGAATGAACCATAAAGTATTTTTTGAATAATAGGTTAAATCAATAAAATATAGAAAACAGGAAAAGGAACTTCTGTTAAATGGTCAAACACTAATCGCTGGCAGTTCAGCAGAAAACATTTACAGACCCTGTTTTACATTACAAACATTTTTTTCTTTCTTCGGGTAAATTAATGAAACCTACTGACAATTTTGTAAAGTAATTTATGGATAGATTTTAATACCTTGTGTGCAAAAAGTAAACTGCAAAGAGAACACGACATTCACAAATCAAATGCAACCTACATTGGAAGAGTTTGTGAACAAAGGCTAACCTCAGATATGTGGTATACATTTTACTTTCTTGTATTTTCTTTCTAGCAAGAGAAAGTTATTTAATGCTGTACGAAAATGTGCCGATTTCGACATCACATGTTTTGTGGGATTCTAATATCGAAAAAGTATTTTCTCAATTAGTTCGTTCCCGTGTTCGTCTGACTGTCTCCCTGTGAATCATACTAGAGCCTACACTGTGCACAGGATTTTCACCAATATTAATATTCCCAAATTGATCTGGATGATGGTGGGGCATTTCGAATTTGAAACGGATATATTATTATTTTAGGCGTATTTAACATGAAGCCTATGCTCTTTATTTTTGATATTACCTGAAAAATTGCTCCAAATGTTTGCTTAATTTCTTTGCTGAAATAGAGCAACACCGATTGTAAAAAAGACGCACTTGCTATCTTCAGTAACACCTCGAAATTTTTTAATACTGTAAACGTTTTAAGGTTTTTCAACATCTTGCATCCAAATGTATTATTAAAGACAATTTTTTTTGAAAGTTAGATAATTGGATTAATTATAGAGTTGTACAATTGTTTCGTGAAATTTTGAGTGAAGTGTGACATTTCTAATATATAAGTAAATAATATTTGCTTAAGAATGGCTCCTTTTTCTAGCATTGAACAACGTCCACTTAATAATATGACATATTTTTGATTTTCATTGAAACCACTGAAATTCAAACAATGGAAATTATTCAACTTTCTTTTTGATGCTTTGGAAGCGTTGTTTACGATGCCTAAGCGTTTGGGTTCGAATTAAAAGAAACAAGTTTTTTTGCGAGTCTAACTAGTATTATTGTGATACGTAACCGGTACAATCGTTTCGAGAAGGTATGTGCTGTTATAGCCATTCTTTTATATTTGATAGTTTTAAAGAAATGAAAATTGAAATGTTAATTATCTAAATATTTACTTTATTGTATTGTTATTGTGCCATTTGTTATAAAATTCTCATAACAAACACTATAGTCATTTAATAGCTACTCTCTCACACAAAGTGTACAGACAGAAATCAAAGAGGGAGCTAAATAAAATTTATCCATGATGGTTGCAGCAACCTGTAACACGGGCGAGATGCCAGAAGTATTGGGCGTCGTTAAGTGGGGCTCATGACAAGCTACTTCCTTGCATAAAGACATGGCCCGCATTTCACGTGGAGATGTGGCTATGGTACCATGGCGTAAACGCCACGCTTGGTTGTAGAATAAAATATGCCTTTGGCGTTATTTGCCTATTAAAAATAACCTGATATAACTCTTGCTAAAAATATGCTAAAAGGCTGACTTTCCTGTAAATAAATAATAAATTTTATACTTGATAATTAACGTTTGTGTAAATGTAATTTCTTACCACGTTTAGCGATCATTAACATGCCAAAAACAGTTTGTTCACGTTTAAAAGTTTCTTCAAAAATGCTTCTTTTCATTTTTTGTTGCTACAACGCTTCCGCCCTTGGGCTATTACTTGAGTCTTTGCTAGGTTGTAAAAAACTAGAAAAAGTTAGAAAACACTTGCATTGGCTATTCATCAAAAAATAATATTATGGAGGTATGGCATTTTTCTGTGTTAAATGGTCGTTAATTATATACGTAATAATATCCTTTATTGCCATTTACCTGCTGATAAAAGTAGCTCACAAGAAAAAATCAATTTTTGAGTTTCAATCACAACTTACTGCCTTCTTAAAGTGAAACAATACGTTGAATGCATTACAATGTTTGCTTCAAAATTTTTAATGACACTTGGATGATGTGATAGTATAAGACGTTACTTGCAGGATTTAATGATGGAAATATCATTTCATATTTATTCATAAAGAAATAAAAGAGTGTTGTCTAAAAAAAAAAAAAAAACGCCAAATGAAAACAAATTAACTCGTTGATGCTGAAGCAAATTTTGAAAACTTAGTCGCAAGCCTAAAATGTAATACTGAAAATTTCGCCCAATGAGATCTTGGTATTTTGAGAAAATCTTATGATCATGGCCGCGTTATTCAGCACACGAACAAACATTTCCAGCCAACAGTGTTACGAAGCATCGGCTTGAAAAGTGGGCAAAAGAAACATCGCAACCGACCCCTTCAGTTGAACAACACACGAATTCCGCGCGTTTCCAATGCCTTTCCATCAAAGGCGTCCAAGAAGCGAAGGCAGCAAGCAGACGAGAACCGAAGGCAGGGAAAAAATAAAACACATCCGCCTGGGCCGCTTCGGCGACGTCAAGCACGCGCGTGGCGCCGTGGCGCCGAAGGCGCGGCGAGGGGAGGGGGAACGCACGGGCCGAGGGGAGTGGGGCGGGGTGGCGGTCGAGGGGAAAAGGTGGGCGAAATTACAGAGGCGGCGGTCGCTTGCGACAGCGCGGGCCCATATGTCCCCGTCAGCTCCCGGCGGGAGGTGAGGCGCGACACGGCGCTGTAATGCCCGGGTGCGACGGTGCCGCGGCGGCGGCGTTAGGCTCCGTCGGTGAGGGCCCGCGGGAAAAGGGGAAGGGGCGTGGTGGCGGCGGTGGTTGTGGCGGTGGCGGTGGTTGTGGCGTTGGTGGCGGCGGCGACTTGCGTCGTGGCGCACCGCGCCCGGCCTGCGGCCCTCCACGCCCGCGTCTCGGCGCCCCGACACTAGCGACGCCCCTACGCCCCGCTTCCCCCACCGCCCCACGGGGAAGGAAAAGAGTGCTTGTTTCGCACGCCTCTGATAACTTGGTCGATAGGAAAATATCCGTGCCTTGCAGACAGAGTATCATGAAGCACTCATACTCGGAGTTCATACGCGCCAATCCTGAGGCTTTGAAACTTACAAGTATAGAGAGAACTTAGGACATTGTAAATCATGCTCTCGATTTCTAGTATTTTACTTTTATAACCAACGATTGCTTATGATGACATTTTATATCTCCGCATGTGACATTGATATTACAATCTGAACTTTAAAAGTATAGAAATATTCGTAATAATTTCATTATATTTCTGATTGGATTTTGATCGTGGAAAATGTTAAATAAGAGAATTCGCAGTACTACTTAATAGTTTTACTGTGACTATAGTAATATCTTTGATTAGCGGCTAAGTCACTCTTATTACTGGATATTGTAACGTAGCTTGTATTAATTGCGTTGTCGTTTAGTAGAGCCCCATTTCAAGTTATGTTGTTTATCTTTTTATTTATAGCTATTTAAAAGTAGATAAAATAAAGGTCGGATTAGTGAATGTGCATCAGAGAATACAACTCTGTTGTTTCCGCCAACTAGGGAGTTAAGAGAAAAATTAAAATTTGTAAAAATTGAAATCTCTAAACAATGCATATTTTAATGGCCGAGAAGAGTTCAGATTATCCTGATTGAAGCCACAAGTTTAAGGGAACATTTCGAATACAATTAATACTAATACTAATAATATTAATAATAATGTTAATAATAATGTTAATAATAATGTTAATAATAATAATAATAATAATAATAATAGAGAGGAGAACATAGATGCAATACAAATAGATGTGACAAGTGTTTAAAAATATTTTCTTTTTAATGCGAAGACACTTAAAAAAAACAACGGAAACAAGCCTCGTAGTATCGTACAAAGAGTAAACTTGACTGTTTTGTAATTCTTAGCCAACAAAACTACCTTCGCAATTAATGTTTACATTGGGGAGACGGAAAGAGAATCATAAACACACACACACACAAAACTTCGGAAGAGTTTCTGTGAGTGAATCTTTCATTCTGAACTTCATTGCCTGTTTTTAGTAAATAAGTAAACCACATTCAATTTAATTAAAAAAATATCAAAATAATGTTTTTAAAAATGATCCAAGATTTTAACTACGGTATTTACCACCCAATATTGAAAAAGAGATCGTGCAGCTTTTTTAAAGTCCGAAATTGTTGCCCGCTTAAAGAACATATTTTGAGTACTAAGAATTTCAATTTGATGCGTGATAAATTTGTTGAGATCAAATAGACAAGATTGTTGCATGTTCAAATAGAGTTCACTGCAAATATTTTTCTGCTCCCACAATATATTTTTTATAAATAAAATATTGCAATAGGATTTTTTTAAGAAATGACATCATTTTACTAACACACTTCAAAACTACAAAAAAATGACAGATAAAAAGATTGAATTTATTATTTCGGCAAGTAGGTTTTTAAAACTCAGTGGCTGAATACTATAATTTATCCATAAAGATATTTATACACTAATATAAATTAAATTATTTACTATACTTATTTAACTTACATGATTAATTAGTTACTTTGTATTGTGTAAGTAAATATGTAAGTATGTATATATTATGTATTTGGCACAACAGTTATTTACGAGGTACGGCCAGCAGCGTCCCGGCCTTGAGGCCATGGGTTAAGGGGTACGTGTGATTAGCACATAGCCATCCCTACGCTGTATTTCTGAAATTCTCAACCTGAGAAGTGAGCTTTCTCATCGCCACACAGCAATAGTTACTGGGGCATTGCAAGGAAATCGCACAGTTGATTTTTGTCCTGACCGGGAAACGAACCCGGTGTTGCGCCGTGGATCACGAGCACGCTAACCAACGAGCCACCGAGGGCACAAGTAGTTACCTTTAACGAAATTAATTACCTTACACTAACACAATTTACATTAACTCACTTAAACAAACATACTTAAATAAATTCATATATTTCTATAAAATGAAGCATGCAGAGGAAGAAGCTGATTCGTCAGCATTAAAGAAAATTAATATACACTAGTTTCTAATCAACATGCAGATTTTCACAGAGCAATTATACAGTAATGCAAATTTATACTCATAAATTTCCATGTTGCAGGTCATATAACTTTCACAGCAAAGGAGTACCGAAGAGGGAAACAAAAACGAGAGGGCTCAGCCACCTTCCTAATGACCCCATTTCACCTTTTCTTTCGTTCTTTGGAGCCTTTCGGAAAGGTTTCTCCCATCAAGTCCCACAGCTAAGTAGTCCTTTGTGCGGGGAAGATTCTTATCAGTACAGGAGTCAGTTGCATTCAAATGACTTGCAAAAAGGGCACTTGACTTTGTATCACATTTTAACTAACGGAGGACATTTTTCATGATTCAATATGAACGAAAATAGTCTTCATTACTCTACACTTTGCATACAAATTCAACGATTACCTACACAATACATAATATTTTACTAAAAATATAACCCTTTTTTTCTAAGACACAAAGCGACTTGCATAGAATTTGGTGTTTATTGTAGATCAGTACTTTCTCCAGTAACGACTTTAGAGGAAGTTTAATGAAATTAAGGGCAATGTAGTTTAAGAGTGCGACTGTTTTAAACAAACCAGAGCTGTGATTCGAAAAAACTCTTTTTATTATGTTTTTGTTACATCTTTGTTACTGAAGTAGCGTATGAAACGGTGTGCAGTAAGATTGCCTTTTTATTCAGGTTATGCTGCATTGATTCTTACTTTATATTCTAGCATTGTAGGAGACAATGCATCGAAATTTATTAGAAATAGATGGATACGATAATTAAGCGGTTTCAGATTCGCAAATATACAAGTATTAGATTAAATTACATAATGGATACTAATTAACTATCTTTACAAATTTAAAGTTAGTACCTGAAATAGTTCTGTGAATTATCAGTCGCGCATTGGAAATTGGCAGATTAATCTTAAAGCGGCATCGTCTGTGGCAATTATAGTTTTGCTACTAATTCATAAGCTGACGGTAAATAATTAAAGATGCATGTGAGAAATCGCTTAAACAAATATTGTCAATGTTTAATTTGCAGATGTCTCACGGCAGAAAAAAGAAGTTCCAGAAATGAAAACAATTTGTTGTAGTTTATTTGTTCCAAAAAAGTAAGAATTCGAAACTCCAAACATCTCAAAACATTGAAGACATTTGATTGAATTTACTGTTTTTAATGTTTCAAATATTAAAGTACCGACCGTCATTTGTAGGTCTTTCCAAATAATAATTAAGTTTATTTTATATAAGGAATAATGCTGCAGGAGACGAATTTGTGATTTCTCGTGCAAATTTTAACCATCACTTTCGATCATTAGAATACTCCAAGTAATGTAACACTGACAGATGAATAATGAGAAGCCCAGAGAATGAAAAGAATGATGAATTACGGGCATTGAGAGGTTATGAAATGATGGGGCACTGAAAACTCAAGCCCCTTTTGCACCTCAAGCTCCACAACCGTTTTGAATCCATTTTGCTTGTCGCAAAATCCTGATGAGTCTGGGTGTTGTGTCTCTGTATTCAACTTAAAAGGTATGAGCACTGCCGCTGATCCACAGGTCGCTTTATAAAACTATGAACTGTGAAAAATACAAAGAAGGTGACAGAAAGAATTGTGTTCATGCATCCGAGCTGGAACCAAATATCATCTAATCGACCTCTCCCCTGACAGCACGTGAGAACGAACAAGCCTTTTATAGATTTCCCATCAGCCTGTTTCTTTCAGTAAAAGCCGTACTTAGTGGCGTCCCCTGTCCTCCCTATTGCAGGTTCTACGCGTGCTTTTATGTTGTTTGTGTGTTGCTCTTCAAAACACTGCCATTCACTTTCCCACGTTTCTAGTATAAAGGGCACACGAGCCGTCTTTTACGAAACCTCGCCACCATTCACTGCAATTACCATTGATTAAATTCTCATGACAGTAACACACAATTACGCAAAGTTTTTTATTTATGTGAAAAAAAATCATTCGCCTTCTTTGGTGTTCGGATACAAATGCAATCTTCGAGGTAGCTTTTAGTATCGTTGTATCTATTTGGTATCATCATAGCGACTAAATGAAAAACGACAACGGATATATTGGTCAATGACACAGAAAATGCAAAACTCGCGTGCTACGAAATGTTATGATTTCAGTGTTTATTATTCATAAATGTGAAACATACAAGCAAATGTACATATATTTTGAAAACAATTCTATAAGTAGAAACAAGTTAAAAATGAAACTAAGCGATGAATCTCTTCCCGTAATACTTTGGTACCAAGGGCAAGCCTTTGTACAGAATAAAATTAAGAAAAATAATATTCTGGTGAAACACACTCTAGATACAAGGTTTCTAAAATATTCCCACAAAGAAAAAAATACATAGTTTATTCGTAAGCTAATCACACAAGTGATTCCAGGGAGCCTTCTTTCATTGTTCATGGAATCCTAACATTGCTTCTTTTCTTAATTTGGGAATTGGCGTTGTTTGTCACAATAGATCAAGTGAGGGGTGGAACACATTTTCATTCAATACATGTATATAAATATGTATATGACACATGAGGTAAAAATTTCATGTAGAAGGTTTTGTATATATGAATTGACTTCAAAAATTTACATAAAATGCATGCACGTTATTTTAAAAAACGTTGGAAAATGACACTAAACATTGTAAAAACGATTCACAAGTTTAATTGTCCCGTATCATCTTTTCTTTTGCATAAATACCCTTTCCCAATTAGAGACAATTGTAAAATTTTAACGTCTCATTTCCCTCGACTCATTGCGAAACTGCTGAGAATGCTCCTGATTTGCTTCTAGACAGTAAATTTAGCTTCATAATCTGCCTAGGTTTTCTTGCGCTATGTGGATTATTAAGTGGGAACTTAAGTTATTTCGTCAGTAGTACTATTGTGACGTAGTGAAATAAGAAATAAATTTCAATAACAAAAGAAAAATAATATATTCAAAGATTGTGTACAAGTTACAATGAATTGCTAATATTAAAACACTCCGGCAACCTTTTCCTTTCAGAACACTGCTTTACCGCAGAAAACACAAGCCACGCGTGAGGCGCGCTATCGGACCTCGGTCCCGTGACAATTACCGTCACATGGCCTGACGCCAAAATTTAACCCGGTCGTGGCGACCGTGTGCCTACAGCACGTGAGATTGTCTGGCCCTTACTCTCCGGACATCTCGCCTACACTCCTAGAGACTCGCAGGTTTGGTTAACGCCCACACACAGGATTCTAGGGTTGGCTGCCTGCTTCCGTAAACGAGGCTCGCCGGCAGCATCCTCGGAGTTTCCAGCCTCCGGTATTTTTGGCTCTGCGGCACTACCTGAGTCAACCGCCCGAGCGCAAACTCCCGGATGTTCAGGCTCAACCCCTTGTTTTTAATTTTCTGAAATATTTTACGTGAAGTCCCTACCAGACAGTTTCAAAATGTTCTCTAAGCTGGTTGCGAATATGTGTCCTAATTTGTGCTCGAACAGAGGAAACTACCTCATAGAAATGGCGAAGTTAAATTTTCAGTAATAACTGAAATTTCAAAAAGCGCAAAAGTGAAAATGTTTTTGAACCCTTTTTAAAACTAGATTATTCAACATAGAAGTTAATTTACAATGAAATGTATTCTTTAAGTACAGATCTTTAAATAATGCCAAGTGAGAAGTTTTAAAAATATGTTTAGTTTTCGAGTAATTTTGAGTGAAGTGTTTTTCAATTTCGTTTTTCTTGGCTTATTAGATAATATTAAAGGTATATTCAACAATCAATTGTGCTACTGCTTTCAAAAAATATAAATGTCACATAATTGTACAATTATGAATGTCAGAAATGTAACATGACTGCAATGATAAAGCTCAGTAATTAGATTAAAACAACAAAAAAATTAACAAATTAATGAATATTGTGTTATGCCGGAGAATGTCCTTTGTCAAATTTGTTTGTATGCGAAGTAGCAAATGAAATATCATTTTTGTGCGAACCAAATAAAATTATTTTGATTACGGAGGGAATGTATTCTCGAGTTTAGGTGAGAAGGAACCCAATTTACTTTGTGGGAAGAAAATTGCCCCATTGAAATTTTGCCGCTCTGCAATTATGAATTATATGACATCATATAAAGAAGAGAGAATTATATGACATCATATAAATGCTATGCTTGGAAATAATTAATCGCTCATTTCACTGTTGTTAACATTTTAAAGAATCCCAGCTCATATTAGGCTTTTGGAATGCCCTTGAACTCTCATTGCAACATATGTCAGTTGTGTATGGCATCCATTCTGATAAGGTCCCACTTGAATGAAGTATATTTCAGAGTGTTTTGGCTGAATAATAAACTGTTTTTAACAAGGGCAGGAAAATTATTTTGTAGGCTAGTACTTAAGTACAATTGATACGGGAGGTATAATTCATATATAAGTATGAACGTCGCTGCAGACCATATGTTATTCATACAAGGCTTTTACAACAGAAACACAACATTTGTGTTACAGTGTCCGAATATATTACATCAGGTCAATTCGTAATGAGTGTGGTTGTAATCAACCTGTGATTTCTTTATGTGTTTAATAAAAACAAGTAGCATGCAGAATGTATGAAATTTAGATTTTTTAAATTGACAAACCAGACAAACCAGCATTTTTATCACATCCACAATGCTGTATGTGTGTCTTCTGTCAAGAAACCAACAAAGAAACCTCTGAACTGTGATGTCTGATATATATTGTTTCCTTAAAAATGGAAACAATTGCAGTGTTTATCCAAAGCTTTACTCTTTTATATTTAAATTGAATTATTTTATTTAAAGAATATTTTCATGACAATGCTTTCTTCTGGTATAATTAATTTAACTGGCCTAACATTAGATATTTGTGTGTTCAGAAATGAGAAGTAACTCGAAATTCATGTAAAATTACATTGAGGATATAGGGGAAGTAAGAAAATCTCACGATACAATCAAAGTGACTATTTGATTTCCTGTGAAATTTAATATCAACGACTAGCAATATAAGAATATTTAGTCGGGCACAATACTAGGCGCAAAATACTGTAAAACACAGTTCAGAACCCTTTGAAATTGTAATACGATATTTCCAGTTTGAAAACTATGATTTAGAAATTTCGGAATGTTTGGGAATATTTCCCACATCTCATATTTTAGTACAAAAACGAGTGAATTGGACGATATATTCGAAAAGAAATTGTATGCTCAGTGTATTTTATTTTGACCAATTTTTTTCATTTATATTTTTAACATTTAGACTTTCAAGTCAATGCAATTTTGTTATAAATAAAAATGAAAGTTTTTGATTGTGTGTTTACTGTACTAAGATGTTACAGACTTTGTGTGAAATAAAGGAGATGCAACAAAATTTTTGATTCAAAGCTACAAGATTTGGCAAGAATTATAAAATTCACAGAAATATTTTAGAAGTTATACAATTTGTAATTATTTTCTGTAGAAAAAGAAATGAATTTAAACAATTGAAAGCCAGTGAACAAGTGATGCATATCAAAATCATATCTTGCTATTACAATAGATTCATGGCACATAAATAAACGTTTTATTTTTTTGTGTTTCTTAAGCTGTTAAACATGACAGCACTCACGCAGTTGTCTTCTTTGTCTCTTCTGTAATCCTCCCCTCCCAGCTCCCCGGACCGTCCGCAAGGCCACAACGCGTCCAGGCGCGTCTTTGAGCCATAAATCTCGCGGCGACGCCGGCGACACGACGTCCGCGCTCGACGCCTCGCCCCGTCGCCTGTACAAGACGTGGACGCCGCCATCGTTGCCGCCGGCCCACGTTACGTCCACGCTCAAAAGGCAACTGAGTTTTACAAATTTCCGGACAAGAGTACACTGGCAAGGGGTAGGGGCAGTTGCCTCTAAACCAACCCCTTCCCGTTATTTTGAGATCCATTAAATTTTCAGAAGATGGAAACAAGTTACATTCACCAATAAAATATATCACAATTTATATTCTTTGTACAACTCTAATATTCATTTCTTAGACATATAGTGCAGTGAATTTTATTGTGTGTATTATTGGTCAATTTAAAATTTGTCACCATGTGGGCACTCAAGATAACCATCTATTTTTTGACTCCAATATTCGCCGCCAGAGATCCACACAAGCATGTGATGACGTTATAGTCGGAGGTTTTGATTTTCAGTCATTAGCTTCTGTACAATTACGACATGAACGATATCTTGGGTTACTGCTGTTTTTTGTTTGTGCTTATTACGCCAGTATTTCGTTAATGTAAATCATCAATTAATTCATCAATCATTCAGTGAATATAATCAAAATCATAAATGTAGCTTCACAATATGTGCACGTTTTATAGAGTTCAGTGATGAAAACAATTATTCAAATTAATGTGCTGCATGTTGTCGCGGCAGAAAGTCTTTTCCTTCACAAAGGAGACGATAATAGCCCAAATCTGTAGCTGATTTACCTTTGCAAATAGTTTTTATTACATGTATGCTAATTTTCTTATCAATTCTTGCCAAATATTCTCGTTTCCACCTGTATTCATAATTCCACTTGTATATGGGTAAGGACAGAGGCTTCAAAATTTAAGAAAAAATGTGCAGAAAATACACTTCTCCCCACAGTCTCTCATAGACATTTTAAGGGCTTTTTAACGTTAAATAAAAATCAGTAAACGTATAAGGCATGTGATTACGACAGAAATTATCGGCAGATTTAATTTTGCCATTATCTTCAGCACAATTACAAAATGATGAACGATGACATGGGTTATGGCGTGCTTATGACGCCCGTATTTCATTTGCGAAAACCATAATTTTTCGCCAGGCTGCGGTTGGGCACACTGTGGCGCGCCGACGTCATTCCCCGCGCTGCTGTCCCTTTGTCACTGCCTGAGCGTTAAATAAAAAGGCCCTCCGCGCGGCCGTCGTGACGCCGCGAGGCCGCTGCACGCCGCGTCCGGCCGCGAGGACACGCGCGCCCCGCGCCCGACGCCGACGCCGACGCCATCGCCGACGCCCGACGCACGGCGGACACGGGACAAATGAGCGGGAGGAGTTGGAGGCGGAGGCGGCGGCGGTGGAGACGGAGCGACAGGGCGAGGACGTCCAGGTGAGGACGCGTCGGGGAACTCTCGCACACGTCATCGCGCAAGTCCTTGTCATCGCCGTCGGCCGTCGTAATCGATCATCTCCGATCGCCCGCCAGGTAGCGCTCCGGGTCGAATTGTCAAGGATGCGGTAATTTGCGGTATGAAGATGTTACTGTGACAAGGCTCAGGGAAGGGTGTGATGTTGCTATGTGACGCTCTCCGTGGGAAACCCATCGTTTGTGACGCGCACACATACGTTGAAAGTATTGTATCTGGTGTTTATTGGTTATAGCGAAAACTATTTCAGAGACACGATCGCATAAGATCAGAACATAAAAATTAATTATTAGCAAAAATTCACTATCCACAATAATTTTAGAATAACAGAAAAGAATCCATGAACACCTTGTGACATATCTCGCAAACTCGCATGCGGGTAGATTGCGACGAAACAAGATTCGCCAACTATTGCGATGTACGTAGTTCAAAAACAATTATTCTGTGAACAATAACAATCAGAATTATTTTCCCGCAAAGTGACTAGAGAACAATCATGTCTTCCTATGGGACAACTTACTGGAGAATGACGGCGCCAGATAATGACGAACAAGTGGTAAACCCGAGGAGCGGAGCACGAAACGAACATTCCAAGACCACGAAATAACAAAACCTGAGGTATAACACTACCACCTTTATAGTTTGGGGAAGTACATACGCTGCCGCAAGGACTGGCAGAAAACGTCCCGAAAATGTCCCCTGCGCTTACGGCAACGGAACAGGGGCGCTTCGCAATGCTCCTCACACACGGCTCAATGTTTCGTTGGTGAAATAACCAGAAGGGCAAGCGGCAGTTAATCCGGGCGGCGAGGTGCACGCTAAAGGTGCGTCTCTAAAAACTCGTGTTTTCTTACGTCACCACACCACAGGTACACCAGTACGGAGAGCCGCGGTACCTTTCAGTCCGAAGTTAACGTTTCGTGAGCTGCAGCGGGCACGTCAGTCGTGTTTTCGACGTTGTTACTCGTATTAAACTGTCACCGCCAATGAAATCAACGTGGGCGCATCTGCCTATGATGCACACGACAACATGGTTAGTACACTCTTCTGTGTGCGAATAAAATTATTCTCCTTAAGTATTAATTCACATTCAATTGATACAACTGATAAAAAATTCTAAAATGTAAGTAAAAATAATTCCAACGATAAAAGAAAAAAGAGACAGGGAAGAAAGAAAGAAAGAAAGAGAAAGAGAGGAGGAAAGAAAGAAAGAAAGAAAGAGGGAAGGAGGAAAGAAAAAAGAAAGAGAGAAGGAGGAAAGAAAGGAGGAAAGAAAGAAAGAGAAAGAGAGAAGGAGGAAAGAAAGAAAGAAAGAAGGAGGAAAGAAAGAAAGAAAGAAGGAGGAAAGAAA
>BOPP01000039.1:5467339-5481405 GCA_017312745.1 Gryllus bimaculatus | reverse complement strand
GAAAGAGAGGAAAGAAAGAAAGAAAGAAGGAAGGAAAGAAGGAAAGAAAGAGAGGAAAGAAATAAAGAAGGAAAGAAAGAGAAAAGAAGAAACATTACTACAGAAACAATAACCGCGGGCAGACGTTTAATTCGCGACAATTTTCTTAAGAATGAGGGGGAAAATAATGACAAATATGAGAAAGAGAGAAACATCTTGACTGGGACATACGTTGCATAATATTGTACTCAACAAAAATAGGGATAATAGAGAAAGGGAAAAATGACGAAAGAGAAAATCAAGTTTGAGAAGCTTGATGCTACTATGCTTACAGACGCGGCGACGAGAGAAGTTTCACAGAAACGTGAGAAATTGGAAGCGAAACCTGTTCAAACTAAAACCTAAAGAGATCAAAAAAAGTTATCTTCAGGAGAAAAGAGGTTTACATCTCTGCTCTACACTTCAATGACGGAATAAGAATAAAACGAATACAGCTTACTGAAAGGCTGTCTCTACCATCGTTCTACTTACTACACAACACATTTCTACTTTCTGCTCACAAAGTAGTGCGACGAGCACTCTGAGCATGGTTTATGTGAAACCGTTTTGCTTTCCTTACTCCTTGCAACATTATGACACTCCGCCGCAGTCGGGAAATGTAGGGGGAGGGGGAGGAGAGGGGAGGGGGAGGTCTCACCGACCTGCCTGAAGCGTCGAGCATCCGTAGCTGTCTGACAGCCGACAAATGAACGCGAGGTGCGGCGCGCAGCTTGACAAATGGCCGTCTGAATTATTCAGCGGGGAACTGATGATAAGCATGATTTCTTCCGGTTCACTACGTCATCGATTTCGCTTTAGACTGCTTTAATATCTAAAGCAAGTCAACTTGAAATGAAAAATCTATCTTGGGGTCTTAGGTAAGACGCTCCCCGCATAACAAATTATGTTTCTCGTGTCGATGGGATCCGGCTTTTACTCAAGACGAATAATAGGTTAGGTTTTTGTAATCAGATTATGGAGGAGATATGTAACGTATTTCAAGGAAGTGAAACAGAAACAGGTATTTAGTACCTTTGCTCTTGATTGCTGGTCTCCCACTTGCACTTTCTGGAGGAGCTGAGATTAATGGAGTTACTTACAAATTTTAAATGTTTTTTTCTATTCTTTAAACGAGAGTGAATGCAGTAAACAAAGTTAAAAATATTTATTACATCATACGAAAGAATAATAGTTTTCATTAGAATAAAACAATATTTCACCTAGATATTACGGTTTCCACATGGGAAGATTTTTGTTACACATTTTAAGAATTAAATTTAAAAACGTACATAAGAATATGATTTTTAAAACTGCAAACAGAACGTCCGAATTAATTAGTTTCAAGATTCGCATGGACAATAATTTTATCAAGATACGTCTCATGTGTACTGATGCTTAGATCTGAGATAGATATATCGCACTGGCGCTACAAAAGTGACACAACTAGACAATCTATGATTCAGTTGCAGATACGATACTTGATCAGTCTTCACCAGCAAAAGTGTGGTTCTGTAACTTCCCAATATGGCCGGTAGTAGGCAGATGTGAAGTCACTGGTAGTGGGTGGCAAAGTGATTAATCAATAGTGACAAAACAAAAACAAATGTCAGTTTTTTAGAGTCAATGCTAGAAATATTGCTAGTTACTATTAATTACCATCGGTTTAATGCCAGAAACAATTTAATGGTTTCCATAACCTGATTTTATATCCGTTCTCATTAGCGTAAAAAGTTTGTCTTAGTAATATTTCATTTTTGCCACAAACGTTTATCGTTTGCAAAAACTGACATTTTGAGTTGTCACTTTTGTAGCGAGTGTGCGATATTTACGTTGGGTCGTAAAGAAAAGTAATCGATAAGTAATCTGCACAAGAAATGAAAAAATTGTTTGATGAAATATCTGACTGGATATATCAACGTTTTATGTTAAATTCTGGTCCAATGGGACAGTTTTAATGGCAGTTTTAGATTTCAACTTGTGAACATTGAACTACATTTTTTCTTTGTGTGCCCATTTCTGTATTGGTAATATAAGAAGGTAATGAGTTTTTACGACTGATATGTCCATGTCCCACACTGTCCACTTGTTGGTACCAATCAGTTATATTGTACTTTTTTCTAGGAAAAAAATTCACTGGTGTGCATGTCTTATATTTTTTGTTTATTTATACAGTATAATCACAGTAAATAAATAACAATAATATAATTACAAGGGGTTTTTAGATTATCTAGGTATTGCGAGTGTTAAATTCTTGTCCTAGAATTAACATAAGAAAAATATTCTCAGTGGTCATAATTATAATATAATAAAAAATACGAAATTAAACCATCAGTACTCCAAACATTTTGAACATGCTGAATAGTTAAAGACTAAGACTTCTCAATTGTGCGGGCACTTAAATAATTTTCTGTGATGCCGGTTTATGGCACGTATAATAGAAAAACACTTTCCCATCTTACAACGCGTAACAAAGGCAGTCCGTTATTTTGGTTATCTACAGCCAGCAGTGAACAGTGGGGCGAAATTACGCTCAAAGTGAGATTAGAGGATATTTATCATTTTTCCATCGCCAAAGCGATTGCATTTTTGTAAAATATGTCTAGAATACATAATTAAAGTAAGTTAACATCAGTCAAAAGTGTGTTCCATTTTGAAGGACTGCTAAAAATGTCAAGAGTACTTCACACCTCATAATGAATTACAAAAAGTCCTTCCATTTTGTAATTTATACCAAAAATGTTTGAAATGTTACTTGTTTTTATTTCCACGAAGAAATGCAGATTTTCTTTAACGATTGCATATTAGTTTTATATCATTTCAGTAGATATAATATTACAAACGCAATTCAGTAGATATAATATTACACGTCAGATAAAATTATATGCTATATTATTACAAAATATAAAAAAAAGAATTTCTTTTAATACTTTGCGATTATTTGCGGACAAAAAACGAATACACTTATTCGTAAATGGTCTTTAATTGATAAGTAAAATTAAAATTAAACGGACGTAAATGGTATAATAAATGTAACCTTAAAATATGCTGAAAATGCGCGAATTCAGAAAGAGATGCTCATGAATCTTGCGATGGAATATCTGGAGACATCTTAAGAGAAATAAAATCTTGCGCTAAACATTTTAGATTGAATCGTGAAGGAAATAACAGAAAAGCCACAAAAATGTCTGTTCCATAGGGAAATGGTCGTAGGCTATTTGAACCATACAAAACAGTGTGCAGTGCAAAGAGAAGGTATTAACCAATCTGTGAATTGACTACTCGAGCACAAAAAGAATAACCAGTTTTCATTCGTGTAATGTAATGACATTTCACGAGTTTTATAATGATGTAACTCATAGATTCCCAACTGAGGCTGTTGCTATCCCTTAGTAGGTGCTAGAGACTTCCATGTGGTGGTTGCGGAACGGGAGGTAAATGGGGAGCGTTGCGGCAGTCAGTAGGGGCGGCCATGGCGTTCTTACTTTTTAAACACCAAACTATTTTTATAATATTCATTTGAAATATAAAAAAATATTTATAAAATATAAATATATTTAACAAATATTGCTCGCGTGAGAGGAGACAAGGCCTCATTGGCAGCAGCCCGGGTCTCTTGCGTATTATTTGCTGCACATTTGGAAACTAACACAAAGGAGAATCTATATTTAATACCGTGCAAAGTTTTTTCATGAGAAAGAAATTACTATTTGCAATATTTTGTCAGCTCTCTAATGGAGATCCAGCAATAGCAGGGGAGCATTCAAAACAAGCAGAACCAAATCGTTAGCATTTGATTGCCAAAAGTTTGAATGAATACCTACATTTGTTGCTGTATTCCATTATATGAGCAATAGATAAGGTTAGAATTCATTGAATGGTCGATTATTGTTACGCTTTCATTGAAAATCAAGATTACAATAGCTTCCTGCTGCACACGGAAGTAGGTTGGCTCTCTAAAGTTGTTTGTTTGAAATGTTTTTTTTCATCTACGTGACTCAGTCTTGAAGACCGAAACGAAAAATTGCGCAAAAACTTTATTCTCTCAAAAAGTGACATCGCTTACTTCACTGACCTGTTTAATATAATTTAATATAATTTAATAAAATAAAATTTAATGAATATTTAATGAATAAAATTTACAATTGCAAGTTAATGAGTTAAATTTAAATAAAACCAAAAATGAAAACGCTTATTTTTGTGAGAAAACTTTTATTGAAACGAAATCTAAGTAGAGGTGGATACGAACGCTTTCTCACATTACTTGCAGTCTCTGTAAAACAGGAAGTTTGACTTATTTACTATAAAGAGTCGGACGTTCATGCTGATTTTGTGAAGGGTTTCGAAACTTCTTTGAACAATAATATACTGAGATGGTTTTTACATTATTTCGCAAATACAGATTCCTAAGACTCATCAAATTTGGGAGAGGTACTCCAAGAGCTTACAACTAACGAAGAACTCAATGTCAAATTGAAACATGATACGATGATTTTTGGCTTTAAAAATAAATAATAATTCCCTCTCCTGGATTGAGGGCAATAGTATAGAAATTTTTTATCGTATTCATTTCATCCTATATGAGGAGCATACTACACGTTATGCAAGGTGACGATCTACAGTTTTACAGGTATTTACGAAGTTTGGAACCCGACTCTGACAAATTGTAAAAACTCCACCTGCGACAACCGTCTCAATAGTTTGTTATTTATTATAAATTTTATGTATCTCTGTTTACTGTTTTGATTTAAAATTTTAATAAATAATTCTATTGTACATTTCGTTGTCGTTTAATTGATTTATTCTTTATAATTTTAATAGATAAAGAGATAAATTAGGTACAAATAATACACAACAATACTTAGATATTTCATAAAAAAGTAACTGTTATGAACCAGAATGTATTGACTTTTTTGTTTCTATAGAGAGCAGTGGTCCAGAAAAGGTCGAGAACGTCTGATCTCTCTATCATTTTTATAAATTGACGAGGGATAGCCATAGAGTCCGTGGATTCGTCGTCCATGGTCCAGCTAATACAAGTGTGGCGTCATATCAGTCGCCTTGTACAAACGTACCAAATATCAGCCACGAGCATTTCATACGCATGCAAAGTAAGACCGTGCGTGGTGAGATGCCCATTGTGCAGGATAATGCTTCGGCATTTATCTAGTAGAGACCACGGAATTTAAAGATGCCATTAATCAGAGTAGTGGGCCTACGATTTCTGGAAGAGCCACAACTTTGATGATTAAAGTAAATATCTCCCAATGACAAGTGATCATGATCTATCACAAGGTATTTCCTAATAGCATGACAAAAATATAAATTGTATTTCCTTGCAAATACGCCTTTAATGTGATTTAATACTTAACTTTATAATTTATTTCATACCATGCAAATTTAAAACTTGCGGGGATACATAAGCACATACTTTTATATAATTTAGTAAATTGTGTGCTCCTGATTCTTCAGGCATCTGATGAAGAAAGATCTTCACCATAAAAACCGCGCCAGATTCAAATTTCCAATTTTCGAAAGTTCACAGGTTTTAAGGAAAGTCAAACTTATAATATATTTGTATGCGCACTATGCTCTAGTTGAGGAAACATATAATGGGAACAAATATAATCTTTCGATTTTTAGCGTTAATCTTGCACGATTTGTTATTATACGCAAGATTGTTCTCATATTATAGTACTTGAACGATGCAAAAATCTTGATTTTAGTTAGTATTTATCTCCATCACGATCACGGTTTCGTTCAGTTTCCTCTGGTTCATTGAGCAAATTCTGAGGTCACCCCTGGATTTTTTATCAGGACATAACTATGCGCACAACGTGAAGTGTTAAGCTTTCTATTTGCTAATTGTGTTAGGAGTAGAATCAATAGTGGGGGTTATTATTTTACGATACTAAAAAAATCAACTCTGTAGTTCGTTTATCGGTGCAAACTAGATTTTATAACTCGGGATCGAAAATTTCATCTTTTCAAATGTCGCTAACATTGCTTTGTTGGTACTTTCATTCATCATTCGACTATTTGTGGTTAAAGGGTGGGGAAGGAAACTGGACCTCAAGAAAATGTACGCAGATGGTACATCTCCCCCATATATCACATACAGTTTTTACTATTCTTTGACAAAATAAATAAAATCAAAACGTGTGTCATTACCATTTGCTGTCGTTCCGTTCGTTGCGTTTGGGCCCAGTGTGCGGCGGGGCGCTGGCCGCCCGCGGTGGGCGACGGCGACAAATGACTCTCCCTAACCTCCCCCCGGCACCCGGGCGCGTGAATTATTCCCTCGCCTCGTGCCTCCGCACGACTTCCACGCGGGGCGGCGCCGGGGGAGCAGGTGGAGAGGATTCGCGGCAGAGATGGCACGAGGCAACGGAAGACATGGCTGCTGTGACAAAGCCAGCTGGTCAGGAGATGTGATTGGACGTGACGCGACGCGACGCGACGCGATGTGACGTGATGTGACGTGATGTGACGTGACGTGACGTGATGTGACGTGATGCGACGTGATGTGACGTGATGTGACGGGATGTGACGTGACGGGATGTGACGTGACGTGACGTGACGTGACGTGACGTGACGTGATGTGACGTGACGTGACGTGACGTGACGTGATGTGACGTGACATGAAGGGACGGAAGCTACTAGATTTCTGGGAAATGAACGAGTAGTACTGTTGAAGTGTCGACTGAGAGGAACAAGCTAATTGTGAAGAATAGGAGAACAATGAGCACGAGTGATAGATACCTTGGAAAGTTGTAATAGAAGCACATAATGCTAATTAATAATATATCAGGTGGCAGATAATGCTCTACAAAGAACTTGAAATACTCTATAATGCAACCCATAGCTGTAAGTCAATTGTTTATTGTTGGCGAACACACGGTAGAATAGACATTGGGACATGTAGAAGGAACTTGTGCTTGGTCTGAAGCGGAGAGGTAGCAGAGGAAAACAAATGAATACCGCATTAGAAGATATGATGGATAAGAGACCCAGTGCGCAGGGGATACGGCGGCTGAAATAACTTAGGTAAGACATTGGGGAATAGTTTGGAGGATGGAAGGTGACGAAAAGAGAGACGACCCAAGAGCGGACCACATAACAGTGAGGAATGTCGGGGGCGAAGAAGATAGCAACGATGAGAACAAAATGTTGTATGGAGAAGGTAGAGTCATGGAAGTGGGGCAGTCGAAGTCAGGCACAAGTATAACGACAGCAAAGACGAGCATGTGACGGGTAAATGGATATGAATACCACCTGGTCATGATCCTCAGCACAGAAGCCACCGATCTGAAAATGGCAGCCGAGATATCTAAGGAAGGCATGTATTACCAATCTCTGTTCGAAGATCCCGGATTCGAATCGAGCCACGAGTATAGATGTTTGCTTTGTGTGTTGATATATAATGTATGATTGGCTCTCCTAACCATTATGGATCACCTATCGATTCTCTTCTATTCCTCGATGGTCTTGGTAGCAAAGGAGGTTGGACACTTTCGCCCAAATACACGTTGCGCTCGGGTTGTAAATTCGAAACCCACGTAAGGCACGGGATAGCACGGTGTAAGCACATCAAATCTCGTCTTTAATTTCTTCCCCTTCCCTGTAATGTAGTGTGAGCGGGTGTAAGGTCAAGCGTGCGGCGGAAGGGCCTGCGAGCTGCAGCATCAGAAATCAGTAGTTGATTGATTTTTTCGTATTTGCCGGTGCATCAACTGCTATGGTTATTATCCCCATAAGTGTAGTACAGGCTTTTATCATGTTAGGTGGTTCTTCCTCCGCTGTCTGGGGTGATTCAGCGCTGACCTGAAGGACGGCTTACGGGGTATTCCCTTCCAGGTATCACCCATCAGTGGGTCACCGCCCCAGCCGGCTCAAACTTCAAGCTCCTGACAGGTCTCCCGGTATGTGATGTGTGTGTGTAACTAAGGGGTGAATTTAGGAAAAGAAAGAGGCAGGAGCGATTGTCCATGGACTATGGCCCGTCAGTTAGGGAACAAACCAGGCGTCTGCCTGGTGTTAAGCGGAGAAATTACCAATGTACCAATCAGACCATCCGGCCGCTAAAACTGACCTCCATACAGCGGCTGAATTGCTTACCTATCTAGCTAGTGTCGAAAATCCTCCCGTAATCGGGACTGGAACTCGTCCTTCCTTTCAGAGGCACGGCAGTGATATCAGTTGATGCCCTGCGCCAGCTACGCCGGTGTGAGAGACGAGGGGGTGAATATGTACGAAGGCTCGGGCCAAGCCTTGGGGCGAGGGTTGGGGAGAGCGTGGCAATGGGTGCCGAGGGGGCGGGGCGGCGAGTGGAGACGGCGGCGGAGACGACTGCGCGAGTGTCACCGTGACACGGCAGCGCGCGTCCCTTTGTGCGCTTCCATCTGCGGTTATTAATGGTCGGCCGAGCGCACCGGGCGCACGACTGCGCCTGAAGGCTGCAGCCGCCTCCGCCTCCGGCAGCGTCTTCATTTCCGCGGACGAATCCCCCGCCTCCTCCACCCCCTCAAGGAGCTCTTCAAGTGTGAGCATACCGCTCGGCTCAGAACGCTACCTTGCGTCCAGCTGGCGAAAACGTCCACATTCCCTATCAGTTGAGGCGCTCAGAATAATAACGGCAAACCCCAGCCGACATCGCATTTTCAGTTAGAAGTATGACGGTACACTCCTGCCATATTATATGTTGAAGTATCAAATGAATTGGGATAGAGCGAAAACATCAAATTCCACCTACAAATATTTGTCCGGACTGCAAGTGAACCCGAACGAAACATAAAAATAATTATTTTTAAAACGAACTTCGGTTGGGATATGCCGTTATTATTCTGAGCGTCTCAATTACTTGAACTTGACGTTTTACTTTTTTTTAAATTATATTTTGAATTTTTGTATTAAGTTCACCTCAGATTCTCGTTACCTGACATTTCTTGAAGGGTAAGGTAAAATAATTTAAATCAAGTTATTCAAATCACTTATTGGTTGTGTGATTTAAATCAAATTATTTTTTTATTATTGAAATAAGAATCCACTTTTCATAAATAATTTCCTTAATTGTGCCGTTTTTGCGTCTGCCATAAATAAAATATGCACATAATGTTTTTTTACGAAAGAACAGAAATGGAACATCTGAACGAAAAATTTTGCTTTGTTTTAACAAGACTCGGCAACATGCTTTGCAACATCATTGGTTATTATTTTTTTTTACTAAATGACACGTGTACTAGATGATACAGTGATGAGAATACTTCATGCTTCCACAAGTCTTCCTTACTCTAAAGCGTGGTTAATAAATAATGTTACAGTGTGTAATATTTTATCTATAAATATATGTAATATTGTTTCTTAAGATAAAATACAAATGTTCTAAAAACGTAATATAAAAAAATTTAATGGTTTTATTTTTAACATAGATACAAATGAAACATTATTATTCCAGTTGTTTCGATTTCTTAAACAATGACACAATTTTAAGCCGTATTAAAATATTTTGAAAAATTATCTTAAGATATGAATATTGCCGTAAGTCTGTATTGGAAATAATAAACATCTGCTACCGATAAAATCCTAAATATTAGTATTCTACTACATTAATACAATTTAATAAATAATATACTAAAAATTGATAAGGAAGTATGAGAAACAAATCTTTTTTATATGAAGATCGAATTTTTACATTTAAAACACATCTTGTTCCACACTAACAATTATTTTTTAGAAGATACACCCAGAATTGTTGTTTTAATTCTGATTTCTAACTTAAGGCAACTTCCAAACCTGTAAATAGAGAAAATAATTTCAACTCATCTCACTAGTCTTGAGCAAGCATAAATGCTGAAAAGAACCTGGGATGATTAATGGTAATTCAGTTCTAAAAACCGTTAGTAAAACTTGAAAGTTTCTTGGCATGAGTTTACAACTGGATACAATAGCACAATTTGTAAAATACAACAATGCAGTATCGCTATCCTACATGAAGGCACGCGTCTAAAAATGCACGTTTTAAATAAAGATTCTAAAAAAGTAGACAAATATGCCCCTAATGTATACCACATTAGACAGGTCTGTAAAATGTTTGTCGAATATGAATTAAATTTTATTTTTAAATGTATGTCTTAATTTATCATTCTGATTTATGCGATTTATGATGGCGACTATCTCTTTTCAGAAGCTAATTATTATGTTTAAGCATTACATTGGATTTTGAGCTTTGTTGATTTCACATAAAGATTTTTTTCTTAAGGCCCATCATTAAATATCATTCAACTTCGTACTCGATTATGGCGTTTCAAGTAGATTCGTACCTTCATGTTATCTTGAAATGAAGTATGTTCAAGGACGAGTTCTCATATCCGAAACGTAATCAATATTCATTCGTTATTCTGTAAAATTAAATAGTCATAGCTAGTTCATTACCCGTAATTATCATAATACTCTTAATATATGAGAAGATGAACTGGATAAGACATATTCTGAGATGGAAAGATAGACTATAAAGAAAGTCATTGAAAGATGCGTTCCTGAAAAAAGGAATGCAGACGCACCAAATATATGATGAGATTATGGTACAGAAGAGCAACAGAAGATGTAAAAATACGCCCATTGTTACAAGTGAATGGAGAGAGCAGCTTCAAGAAGCAGAAAATCGGTGATCAGTTGGAGAGACTGATATTCTTGAATTCCTTTTAATTACCTCAGCACTGAAGAAAGTGCTCTAACCATCATTACTCGTCAAGAAACCTGCTGCACGGGTATCGTGATAGTGACCACTGCCACTGTCAATTGCGACGGCATTGAATTCACATTTAGGATTATCACCCTTTCAGGTGTCAGCATTTTCCTTGCAATACTCATCAAAAAAGAAGTCGATAACTTCGTTAAGTCGATAGGATTTGGAAAAACGTGCATTATCTCGTCTTTACTATTACGATTCGTAATTCTTTTCTGAGTAAGTCTTGTACAGATCGCAAACAAGACATTCCGTACTGCAGACTGATCACAGTAAGTGCTACACCACGAATAATCTCCTTTAAAATGCACTTAAATGTGGTTAGTGGTGGAAAACTCCAAAACTATCGTTTATCTTAATATTTTGCTATATTCATTTATTTGTGATCGCGATCTAAAGACAGCGTCGTGAATGTGTTTTTTTAGGTTATATCAATATAGTAAATTCAGCGTGAATTCAACATCGCAACACTGAAAAAAATATACAGAGAAAATAGAAAAAAATTGTTTCTCCATTTCCAAACAAATACGGTATTATGATGAATGTATACTTTTGCATCAGAACACTCAAATGTACTCCTCGGAACACCGTTAACCCCTCCCCGCCGTTACATTCGCTTTCTTTTAGACACACGCAATTTTTCAACAACCAAAGTCACCAACTTCCATCGTCTACTGCTTGAAATCGTCCATGACCTCCACGGCTGCAATCCGCTGTCACCTGTGCCCCTCCGCCTAGCACCCCATCCGTTCTCGAGGTCCTCGGCCGCTGCTTCCGCCTCCATCGCTGTCGGTTCCAACCCGCGCGTTTCTTCCCGGCATCCACGCCGGCGCCCGCGCCCGCTCGCGTTGCCACCACCTCCCTGCCTCTCCCCGCCACCGCCTGCCACGCCGCGAACCTTCTCCTCTTCCTTCTCCACGGTGACTCCCCCACAGCCGCCGCCGCCGCCGCCGCCGCACGAGCAATTTCTCGACGTAATTGTGCCCGCGTCGCGCGCTTCACTTGCTAGGGTTGCTCGCCCCGCTGCATCCCGCTGTGCCGCGCAACCCCCTCGTCGCTCGCCTCCGTTTCGAACCGCCCTCTGCCGGTCCCTTTCCCCTCCTTCGCCACCGACGTGCCCAGCCCTTGCCCCTCCGTCCGTTCCCTCCCCACTGCCGTCTTCCATCGTCCTTCACCGCACTCAAACGCCGTTCTCCGTTGCCCTTCAGTGCCTCCCATCGCTCTCCCCCGCTGTCTACTATCCACCACTGCTCTCTACTGCCCTTCATCGCTTTCCGCTGTTCTCTGATCTTCATTCTCTCCGCCGCACTCCATGGCACTCCTTCGCTCTTGACCGGCCTCGACCGGTGCACCGGGGCTGCCACAGTTAGTGGTTAAATAAAATGTTTAAACGGACGCAAACTCATTAGTTCTTTGATGAGGAGAAATTATAACAACGTAATACATTTGCAAAATGAAATTGTTCAGAAAATATAATATTGGGAGAATATTATTGAAATAATTTTGATGTTTAATTTATTTTCGAATTATATTATAATTTCAATTAGCTCTTTGACACTATCAGTAATTATCATCGGTTAGGACTGCTAACATGTGGTAGTTCCAGCAAGAGCACTTCCTCTCCAGCAATTTACTTGCAATATATTTCTTATTAGAACACTGTTTTAACTATCAATTAAAACAACTTCTAATCAATCAGAGTTTAATGTGAGGGTTTTTTCTCTTTCACCGTATTCCACTCGACAGTTCCTGAGATGTGAATCAACATATGATATAGATCCCGTTCCGAATCTTCATTCTCTTTCCTGTGCAGATTGTCAACAGTACACAAGATTCTTTTGTGTAATACATTTCATAAATGAAATAGTTTCTAATCGACTGACACATACATCAGGCCTTTAACGCTACGTATTTTGTAAGGCCGTCTAGAAAGTATCAGAAGAAATAATGCATTTCATTTCTCAGCACTTCTTAAATAATTTGCAGACTATTTCCAAGGACGGCAGACGTGACCTCATCAAAACTTGTAATTAATTTCGATTGTTTGGAACAATATTGATAACCTAAAAATAAGCGTTTATAAGTTACGCGAAGTAAAATATTTAGAAGATAGTCTATTTTTACTTGTAAATAAGTATTTCATCATTAGATTGAGCAGACTTTGAGAACTTTCGCAACGGCGCACTTTCGCAAAGGAGGCTCATGGTTGCCTTCTCAAAGCAGGCGACACATTCACAAATATAGTTTTTACTAATCTTCGGTTGAAACAAAAGTAATGTAATATCTAAATTGAATTCGTTGTACATAATTATATATTACAAACACATAAGTTATTAAATTCAGCGCAACTGAAAAATTCTTAATAAGAAATCGTTAAGTCATATGGACGTTTAATGTAAACTTTTCCAAATCAAAATTCTGAGGGAGCCACTGGATAAAACACTTTGTTTTTGGCCGCTCTGGATAAAACGACGATCATGCAAATAATAAACGATCATTTTGTTTGATTACACGTTTGGTGCTCACTTAGTATAAATGTAAAACTTCTTATATAAATATCACAAAAATTAAACGGGACATTCTCTAAAGAATGGCGAATCTTAACATATCAGACAAGAAAATGTACGTGTCTGCGTGCACCTTCTTTCAACCCTCAATTCAACCCTCGGCAGGTTGTCATTGACAGGTCGCCGTGGCCGGGAGTCGAGCTCGGCAGGCTATCCAGAGAGACCGCTCTTCGACGTTCGTCTCACCCAAAAGTGAATATAGTGTTTAGCTTTTTTTGACCGTAAATATATAACTAAGTAAGTAAATAACGTACCTAGTAATACATGTCGACAATTTCTGTTGTTTGTAAAAAATAATGAAATCACACACTCTCAAAGCGACGGTCACGAGTTCCAGACTGACGAAGTGGCTTATGTCCATTACGTCGTCTTTGGCAGCAAGAAGATAAACCACTCAAGACATCTCAGAGCCGTTAGCACCGTTCCGGTTCCCGGCCCAAGAGTTTCACCAGCAGACGTCACACTTGAAGAACAAGATTGATCTTCCTCTGTGGTTTTCACGAATACTTTCATTGAACATCTCTATCAGTTTTGAACGATCCATTCCACGAACGAAATACTAACTCCGTCTTATCTGGCCTGAGTTGCCTCTGAAGTTGTTTTCGTCTTCCCCCCTCTGCCTTTGGAAGGCCATCAGGAAGCAAGCCGAGAACTTTAGGAAGCACAGCCATCGGCGTCGCTCCGGTTTCCGGCCCGTGCCGACGGAATATTCCGCCGCCTCCGTCTCCAACGCCACCGCC
>BOPP01000039.1:5427707-5467328 GCA_017312745.1 Gryllus bimaculatus | reverse complement strand
GGGCGGGGGCGGGGGCGCACAGGGCCGGAGCCCGGGCGCAGCGCGAGTCGAAGGCAAGGGGATGAGGAAGAAGAAGAAGTTGGGATGCGCAAGAGTCGTGTGACTTCCTAGTTTCTCTGGGGAAATCTAACGCTCTTGTTAAGACGATTGGTGCTAATGCTCGCGGAGTTTATGAAGTTGGCCCCGGCGATGCACAAGGCTCTGATTCGCGAAGTTGCGCTCGATATCGCTTAGATGTTTGCGTGGGACCCAGCTTTGAGGTGGAGATCGGATTCCGGAGTTATTAGGACGTTACTCGAGATGTGTTGATGTGGTTATTTGGCTGCAAAATACTTTCCACTTCGGGTATAATTTGAAATAAGATAAGGGATTCGTTTTCTGAGTCAGTGTCATTCAAATATTCGTAAAAGTCTATTGTGGACGAAGATTACAGAACACTTGTGTACAAAAATATTTTGTGTGGTGAAGTGGTTCATGGTGGTAAACTGAATCGTTAAACTAGTACTTTTGAATAAGATTTGAGAGAAAGGTCTATTTTCTCTCAATGAATAACTCTCTGAGATATCATTAATAACTCTTGCATTCATTGTTGCAACTTGCCCCTTGTGAAATAAATACGAAAACTGCAAGGTAGATACATTCTATAAACTTTCAAATAAAAAAATGATTAAAGGCAACTAGTTTAATAAGTTTTTTTTTGTTTTTTTCAGATGGTGCCTTCAGGACTTGACAGCTGTGTATCATTTTGGGTCGAAGATTTCACTGTAAGAATATGAAAAAAGTATAATAATATTTGAATTATTTGTAATCGCTTAAAAACTAATCATTGGCTTAAAATAAAGCCGACTGGAAAAGTTTTTGGCTCATGCTTGGATGAAACAAGTACTTAATGGACATGAACATTCCTAAAATGCATCCCAATATGAAAATAAAGAAAATAGTCCCCATAAAATTGCCCCTTAGGTACTAATCATGCCAAATAATAATAAACAGATTAAAAGTGTCATGTAAACATATAATAAAAGACTTCCTTCCAAACGTCACATCAATGATTACAACTTCCTCATTGATTTTCACTACGCTCCTCTTATAATCAATTTCTAACATTTATTTTATTTATTTATTTTTATTTATTTATTTACTTTATTTTTATTATTTTTTATTTAATTTATTTTTTTTATTTATTTAAATGCAAATTATGATAACACAAAATAAATGAGAGGGCAAAATACCCACGGAGACACATTGATACTCACATGTTATTTTCGCAAAGGCTTAGCCTGTGTGAGAACCTATACATAATCATCATGCTTATAAAACAGAAAGTTTAAATTAAACATACTTTGAACCAATGATGTTTAAATGGGCAGAACTTAAAGTTAACTATACAACACCACAATAAATTATTAAATATTGACAAATAGGTTGATGATATATCAGACATGAAAATGTAGTACGTGACTGAGTGCTCCTTCTTTTGAATTCAACTGTTATTGTTAATTATCATAATACTCAAAGCTTTAATATATTATAAGATAAGGAACTGGATAAGATATATTACGAACTGGGTAAGATACATTGACTATTGAATGGAACTACTATCATATGATTTTCAGAATGGTAATGGAAACATTCACATAAATGTAGAATGTAAAATTGTTAAACATATTTTATGACTAAATAATATCTAGGTCATAAAGGATCTTAAAACATTATAATGATTTCCAGAATGTCAAGAAAATATTCAACCTATAAAGCATATATTGCTTAGAGAACAGAACTATCAAATGATTCACAGGATGGCAATGGAAACATACACATAAATGCAGAAAGCATGCATTTGAAATATTTAATACATTTTAATATTCTATGTACCAACTCGGAACACCAGCATAGTACACTTTGAAGAAAAAAGACACGAATATTTTTTTATTCGGACTTGCAAGGAAAAGAATTGGGGTTGCTTACAGCCCTTATTACTCTATGTTAATCGCGACTCCGTTATGCAACAGAAACAGCATAACTATAATCAGAATTTTAAATATTAAGATTCGGATATATGAGATATGTGATACCAAAAAATAAATTATTAAAATTATATTTTATGGATTTGTCTTACAAAAAAAGATGTTATTGTAACTCGAGTACGTTTATACAGTTCTGTATACCTAAAACCAAGAATGTAAAATTACCGGTTCGGTACTTCCATGTTAACATAATTCATTGAGATTAGTAAATCAATATCATCACGTGATATACAACTAATTACAAGAAAATAAATTTACTGTCTTCAACACACTGCAATTGTCAAGCAAGATTTAATGCTGTGTAAGGTTGTCTGAGAGCAGACTCCTTTATTTGTTTGTCAGATAGTTAAATTATCGATCTCAAAGGCCATTATTAAATAAAAACTATAGAATAAAACTTCAGATAAATATGGTAAATTAAAGGTGTTGTCTTATATCAAACATTTTTTTTTGCTAATGATCGTTTCGGTCGGGTAGCTATCAGCCTCAGAGCTAAATTTAGAATTATCAAAATAAAATTATATTAATACATGAATTATAAAAAAATAGGGATGATTTACAAAATATAGACCAAATGCGTAAGCATCGTATGTACCTTACAGCTTCCGGGCCGAAAACAAAGTTCTGCGGTTTTTTCAGAGTGTGTCTTGTTTAAGAACAGAGCGTCGGTCGGAAGCGGGTGGGGGCGGGAAGAGGGGCGGGGTGCGGGCGAAGGGTCGAAAGGCGCGGGGATGGTGGTGGAGGCGTGAGGAGGGGTCATTAGCAAATTACATTTTTGATACCATACAACACCTTTTATTTACAATATTTAATTATTAGAAGGTACGTACCTCACCAGCGATATAATGAACTTCAGAAAAAGTGAAGTGTCACTCACGTAAAATTTCAACTGGATGCAGAAGAAAACTTCATGACTTTAGGAAACAATTTCCAAAGTAAATATGCGGTTGGTACCTCTATAAACTAATATCATAAAAATTTATATTGATATGAAGTACATTTCTAGAATATATTCTTTAATCGCATACACTCTAATTTTACAATGCCTTAAATAGAGATTTCGCAATAAAGTAAGCTGATTTATATACCTTTAAGCGTTTACGAGTCTCTTGTGTAATAGCAAACAATTTTCTTAATTTCTTCAGTTTTTTATCACTTGAATTTTACACGTAACACGGTGTTTGTTCATCACTGACTTAATTAATAGATGCGTACATTTGATCTTAATGCCATCAGTGGGCTAATTGTTTGTCGATTTGGATGTCGTTGAAAACCAGTATTAAAAACAAAATCAAAGAAGAAAAATCTTACCTATTGAGCTTATGATAGTCAATTTTCCAGCATAACAAGGGGCACCATTGCTTTTAGAAATTAAACCTACATTTACATTTCTGGAAAACAATAATGGTTATTGGTTAAAATAACTGGCTATTTTTATTTAGCTTGCGTTGTTTTATTTGTCTTTTCCTCGACCCTTAATGAACATCCCTTGTTTTTTACATCAGCAGTCGTTCGTCAAGAGATCACACATTAAACAGCGTTCTTCCGTGTGTGGCGTCGTTAACACGAGGGCCAGAACCGTTAGGTTGGTGAAAGTACGCTGCGGGGGAGGAAGGAGGGGTTAAGCCTGAACATCCGGAGTTTGCGCTCTGGCGGTTGACTCATGTAGAGCCGCAGAGCCACAAAAATACCGTTGGCTGTAAACTCCGAGGAGGCTAGCTAGCGTGCCTCAACCGGAAGCAGGCAGCCAACCTGAGAATTCTCTGTGTGTGGGCGTAAACCAAAGGCTGGCCTGCGAGCCTCGCGCCAGTGCGAGTCTATCTATGGAACAGTGGTGGGGGTGTCAGCCTCAACTATTTAACGCGGCGCCATCTGCGCCCGCGTTCTCATTCAGTTTGCATCGGGTAGCTTGTACGTGTATGTACAAGGAGGGTGTAGGAGTGAGGGCGAGATGTCCGGAGAGTAAGGGCCAGACAATCTCACGTGCTGTAGGCACACGGTCGCCACGACCGGGTTAACTTTTGGCGTCAGGCCATGTGACGGTAATTGTCACGGGACAGAGGTCCGACGGCGCGCATCATGCGTGGCTTGTATTTTCTGCGGTAGAGCAGTGTTCCGAAAGGAAAAGGTTGCCGGAGTGTTTTAATATTAGCAATTCATTGTAACTTGTACATAATCTTTGAATATATTATTTTTATTTTGTTATTGAAATTTATTTCTTAGTTCACTACGTCACACGTGACTGGGAAAAGGGTCAACGTCACTTATATTATAAGATATATGATATTATGACACATAGCTACATAAATTATAGTAATAAGTATATTCGATTCTTACTAATGACTAATGACCCGAAATTGTTGAATACAACACTACGACACATGACGACGTAAAGTAACACAAACCTAGTCAGTGAAGTCAGATGTAAATTGCAATGCGTGGTGCCTGGCGACAATACTAAATTAGTTATGTTAGATTTCTCTAATTTCTGGAAATCTACACAAATCATCACTAAAGTTGCGTTTCAATTCATATTCTCAAATTGTGTTAAGAAAAATATTAGATATATTCAGATATATTCAAACAAATGTTGACAGGTGAGCACAGATGTGGCCACTGTTTAACAATGATGAAGTAAAGTGTTGAAGTGTGATCAGTTCACACTTTATTTAATCGAAAGAAATTACAACCAGTTCTGAAGAAATTAATTAGTGAACAGGATGGGGCGACTGAAGTATTTGTAAGAATGTAGAATATATTGAATAAAGGATATCACCCATTAAAAACTCACCTAAACTAAAATGTTTTACACAATATTGAGAAATGTTTCCTTCACTGACGATGGCTTAACCTCTTTGGCAATCACTCAACATATCTCAAATTTGATGTAGCCTATACGCAATAACATAATTTGACGATTCTAACACAAATTGTTGAATGATTTCAATGGATAATCTAAGAGTTCAAACTCTCTGAGTTAAGTTCAGAACCAGAACTGTCGCTGTCACTACAGCATATGTGACCGGACAATCACGAGTTCAAGACCCAACGGTGGCGGATTTTCCCTTAGCTTTATAGTTAAGTCGAATTAAGCCGTTATCTGAAAGATAATTCTAGTGACCTGCTCCAGCTGCTTGCTCAAGCCGGGGCGTTGCTGCTATGATGGGTAGATAGCTGGAGGGAGAATCCCCCGCAGGAGGTGTAAGTAGGCGCTGGATCTCACCATTCATCGGGGAGGAACACCTCCACTTCCAGCAACAAAAACATTCACTATACTAACGGTCTATAGTATTTAATTCTCACTAGTTGCATTGGCCGTCAATCCAGCCATTAACACACTTATGCATATTGGATTTGCTTGATTTCACACCAATTCAAAATATTTTATGTCTTAATCTAACAATTACACATTTATTTCACTTATTATACAGTGCATCTTGTTCTGAGAACAGAAATCAAACAGTATTTATCCGAAAGTCACCAATCAGGCAAGGATGAAAAATTAATCTCTTGACATTTGTTGCATTCTTTCCATCACCTGAAAATCTTTGATGAATTAATCTTCAGATATTTAAATTTGAAATTGATGAACAGTATAAAGAAAATTACAGTCTGCAAATTGTTCAAGAGGCAAAAAACAACAACGTAGGAATGCCTGTGTTATATTGTTAAATATCACATTATTTCGATGTTAAGTCAGGGGAAAAACAGACATCAGCGTTGGAGTAAAAATAAGGGGTGTCTTTGGAAGGAGTAAATGAGCAAGTTGTACTCCAAGTAGAAAGAAGAAACTATTAGCGATATTCAATGTATTTATACAATCAGTTCGCCTCATAACCTTACACACTCACTGAAAAACATCACACCTCTGCAAATTCCTGTTTGTTAAAGAATCGTAAACTTGGAAACACTAATCAAGTATGTTGTAAACATTTCTCTCTCTTGAGGCTCATAATTTCTTTGCCGCTTCCCTTTTTCCAACCACATTTATTTCGGGAAGTATCATGATACTTGTCAGCAGCACGTACCGCTGTATACCACACTTTTATTATAATAAATTTTCTTTATTTGTAAATGGCTTTCAAAGAACATGAGAAGTAATTCACATACTGTTTGCATTATGTTGTCGCTCCTAATGTAAGTTAACATATGATGAACACAATGTTATTGTATCTCATTAAGCCATCAGTTAATTAAAAATTGAAATTACTTACTGCAGCAATTAGAAGTACTTTACTGTATGAATTTTCTTAAAAGATATATTGTAATATAAATTACATGTTGACTTCATTGAAATTGGACACATTATTTATTTTCTCATATATCATTTGATTAAACAATAGTTACAAATACTTTTCTACAGAAAAGTAAAGAGTACGGTTGAATGGCACCATGATCTAAATTAAACTTGTAATTTAAAAGACTTCAAAAAAATATGTTACATTACAAAACTTAAGGTGATATGGCCTACGTATGACCTCATATGATCGCATTTTTTTGAAGTTGTAATACAAATAGTAAACCTGTCTTGAGGCCACTACCAGAAACATCCATGTTTTTTTAAGGCAAATGCCACTTTCAGAAATTGAAAAATTTTTAATTTCGCCGGAGATCTGATTGTTAAGAGAGTCAGCCTATATTTATCCTTTGAAAAAACTACAATCTATTCGTTTTTGTAGTTTTGGACAAATCACAAAATTTAAATTTAGTGCTTAGGATGCAAGTAAAAATTACTAGCATTCTCAATTGGACGCTGTGAAAAGCTACGTTGTGAGTAGGGGCTGATTTTGATGACATAAAACGTCACCAAAATGATGAATAAAATTCTCTTAAAATGTTTTAATCATACCCTAAAAGCAAAGAACAATGACGTAAAAAATTGATAAAAAACAGTTCGGATTAGCAACTCAAACAGTTAGATATGTTACTAACATAAACGAGGCTTCTTCTGTTCGTCCAAATGAACTCAGATTTCAAACGTTCGGTTTGGACTGTTCTTTACCAGGAAATTTCTGTCTTTCGTTATCCCGGAATGGGCTGAACCGACAATGGATGATATGCGTCAATAACTCACAACAGCTGACAATACAATTTCTGAGAGAATAAATCGAATAAACCTACTCAGGAATTCGGTGAAGAACATTGTTACATCTTTTTTATTCATTTATTATAGTTGCATAAATTGCTAGGTCATGACCGACCAAATGGTTTCTACTTTGTTGCATCTTGAAAATATTATTTGAAGCAAGAACCATTAAAAGTATCTTAAAATCTATGAAATCAGTGAAAAAGGCATACAAATGACGGAAAAAGATAATACATGACTTATCAGTTGAAATTCACGAGAAATGCCCCACAAAATAATATAAAAATGGGACATTCCCTTTTGTCATAATAAAACATTAATTTGTATACTAAACAGCATTGTGATAAAGTAAAACGAAAAAAAAGTCGAAAACGAAGTCATTACCTTTAAAATTAAAGAAATGTAAATTAACTTTTTGTTGAAAATACGGATTGGTTTTCATTGTTTTATTTATTCATTCAATGTCAAGAGCAGTAAAAATCTTTACGAATTGTGAGGCAAAGTATTACAATCTATGAACGTTTCCTTGACTCTTAGAGGAAATGCTAACATCGTTGCTTGCAGTACTTCTGGACTGTAAAAAAATCTGGTTTCTCTAGAATCCAAAATTTTTATGATTTTGTAATTAAACAAATTAATCAATAAAAATACTAAGCTTCCTTTTCCTTGTATCTTATTCTATTATTGCGTAAGTTGTTTCATAAATGTAATTGAAATGTTTAGTACAAAAGCGATTTTTAAACAAAGCGATGATATTTACATTTCGTAACATATCTTAAGAACACCCTTTTTAATTAGATTATTTAAAAAATATAAACGAGCAAAAGCTATTACGACACAGAACTAAGAATAAAAACAAATGATTATGTAAATAAATTACACATGTACGCAAAACAACGTATTTTTTCCGAATGACATTTTCGAAACATAAGACCTGTATGTAAATGCCAGACACTGTACAAAAGTGGTTTTTGAACTCGCACACAAATGAAAACTGACAGATAAGTTTGAATGGTATTAGTTTAATTGTTTTTTATATAACTTTTTTCATTATCAACCTCGAATGTAAAGAAGTTTGTGTAAAGAAATTAAGGAAATGAGCAATAAAATATATTGAGTATAATATACTTTTAATAATGATAACCTATTAAAATATAAGTTGAGCCATATTTAGTAATGCATTTTGACAAATTTCTTTGAATTTGATTTTAACCTATTTCTGTATATTTTAATCAGTAACTGAATTCGAAAAGATGTTATATATTTCGTAACGTCTATATTTGTGTTTCATCAGTCGTAACGTTATAAAATGTATTCAAACTTTATTTAAGAAGTTTGGGTAAAGAAACGTAGGACCCGTTAATTTATTGCCAATCAAAAAAGTAAGTGCGTGTTCTAAATCATTATTTATTAATATATATTTTGACCAAATTTCATTTTTTTCCAGTCGTTTTTACATTCTCTGTTTTTTTATTTGAGAATTGCTTACGAGTATGAAATTAAAGGACAGAAAAGTCGAGACCGACACTTAAAGAATCTGAAGTATCTTAAGTAAATTTTATTCACTGAAACTTATTAACTCAAATAAACCCGTACTGAATTTAACTATTTACATAAATATTTCTGTGACTGTGCAATCAATAGTTTTGTGATGATCACACGACTTACATAGAACAAATATTGTTGTTTAACAAGTAGTACAATGCTAATATCTTAATTATATATTTATAATCGTTAACAGCACATTTGCAGAAAAATGTGGAAGATAACATCTTCCTTTCTCAACGTCTAACAGGACAAAAGAACTCTACAATTCACGGTTATTGAATTCGCAAACTCTTGTTTCCTTTGCCTGTAATTACCCCCCAAAGAATCCTTCCTTTCGCAGAAGATTTCTCGTAAAAATCCTTAGAGATTAATCCGAGTTCGCGTAGCCGAGATCTCGACACCAACCTTTCTTTTCTTTGGACCGCCCAGTGCGCCCTCGCTCGCTGAAAAAAGACAAGAAGCGTGCACCGGCGGCGGCCGCCGGGCTGGGTGGATGTGGAGGCGGGGGAGGAGGTGAGGGCTACGACGACAAGAGTCACGGCGGCCTTTGTTCCGGACCCATTCGCGCGGGACGCAAGTGCTCTTAAGCGACGGCCGTACTGCTGCTGCCGTCGGCCCCGCCGCCCCCGCCCTGCAGCCCCCTCCGACCGCCATCACACCCACCACCTCTACCACCATCACCGTCACTGCCACCGCCACCCGTCAACTGCTGTCACTGCAGAGCCTGTGACCAGAAGATCCTATGTTCGAGTCGCGATGGAGGCAATGGTTTTCTACACTAGCTAGATAGCTAAGACGAATCGAGTCGCTGTCTGGAGGAGAATTCTAGTCGTCGACTGCTCTGATCGGTAGTGTTCCCTGGTTTTTCCAATCAATACCACGAAAATGCCAAAGCAGTACCCTAAAGAACGAGCCACGGACCGCGCGCGATCTTTCCTTCCTCTTCCTTGTCTTATCCTCACCTCTTACTTATACACTTACATACAGTTACATAATACACGGCCTTACACGCGCTACCCTACCATACATGCCGGGAGATGGGTCGTAAACTTGTCCCGGCTGTGGTGGTGCCCCGCTGGGGCGAGATATCTGGTTGGAGAATACACCATTTGCCGACAGCACATCCACATCCCGAAAAAAACGTGCCCTACACTTACGGAATAATGACACTAGCAGATGACATGCCCTGAACTAATAATCAATTAAATCAAAGCCACCACCACCGTCGCACTACCGTCGCCACCACCGTCGCCAAAACCGCCGCCAAACCCACCGCCGCGACCACCGTCACTGTCTCCAACGTCGCCAACTTCTTACTCACACTTTACCATGCAATCTCAACAAAAGACTATGTCTATATTTGCTTTGAAACATTCAAATTATTAGCACGTGAGGAGAGAAAGATATCCTTGAAGAGAAAGCTAATAAGTACTACAAAAGTAATTTCATGATTTATACACATTAACATTCTCTACTGACACTACCGTCATTACACTTTGATTTTGTGATCATCATTATCGTCATTTCACTTTGATACAGTGATCGATAACAGTAAGTCATTGTTACATATTCTGCCTTATATAATGTATATTTTTAACAGTGATAAGCATATTTCTGAGGAAACGAGCTCCGTTGAGAAGGAATTTTGCGAGTTAATTAAAATTTAATTCTACAAGGCAGGTGTAACAATGATCTAACGTCATCGGCCATTATAGAAAAATCGAAGTATACCTCAGTTTTAATAAAAAATCTATTCACAATAATGGTTTTTGCAATTTTCATGGTATAATTTTCTTCATACCGTCCGTTGCAAAGAAACTGTGGCCATAAAATAATATACTGCTCACATTTGGGGAACCTTGACGTGAACCCACTTTCAGGTGACTTAAATAATATATACACAATTTGAAAAAGAGGTATAATAGGAAAATAACTAATATAAATGTTTGTATGAAATGAAAGTATGTACACAGTATATTTGTACACATATATATTGGACAATGTACGTTTTGTATAATATATTGTAGTTTAAACGTAACCATCATTAAATGAAATACTTGTGATTACAAAAGTAAGTTTTGATAGACAGATCAGAAACCTCTAACAACAGAAAAAGCATGCAAAAAAATAACATACTACAGAAAAAATAAAAACAAGTAACACACTTGGAAATAAATAAAATATTGCAGAGAACTTCTAAGAAGAGGAATTAATCCTTGAAGCATATGTAGCTAAATTAGCTAAAATAGCTCATTTATTTCTTTGACTTTTGCCAGCCAAAGGCAGTTGCCGTCCACAGCCCGGGGTGATGCATCTGGCACCATACCCAGGACACTTACAAACCTGGGAGCTCCTTGTATGTTTAATCAGCAAATTTCTGTAAATAGTGATAAACAAGACAAAAACAAGATACCGAAATTCGATTCCATGACATTTCACACCGATGACTCGAGTCGGTACGTGTGCTAAACTCTTAATTTATTATATTTTTAACGACACTTAATCCAAATTATTTAAATCCAATTTTTTTAGAAATAAATACAAAAAAACATCTGTTACATAATTCCAAATATTACATTTTTTTTAAGATGTGAAACAACAAATGTGTTAGTTAAAATCGCCATATCCAAGATAGTGTTTCGATAGTGTTTCGGAAGTACAATGTTGAAAAATATTCATTTTGTAGGAAACAAATTAGTTAGGTTCATTCATGCTTTTATTATTTATTGATAACCAGCACAATAAGAAGTACAATACACATTATTTTATTCTTTATAAAACAACAATATTTAAGACAAGCAAATTTAATAAAATAATATCATTTTATTTCTATAAAAATAAGCATAAACCTGTCATGTACACAAATATTTTATACATTTTACTCAGATACTAGTGTTTGTCTAAAACGTAATTATATCCCATATTTCATCAATTATTAACATTATACAGTATACATCTACCGCATAAGTAAGATACAATGTTCATTGTTTTCACAGTACGTAAATGAATATAATAAGTTAAATATCCCACTTGTCATACGTTTGATCTTTATGACATATGTGTGTGAGTGACATATTGCCAATAGACGAGCATTCAGAACCATGAAGCTTGTCTATTCACGTGTTCCCTATTAATAATACTCTCATGAATTCTTCTATATATTTCTTATGCGTAGCAATTTCACATAAAATTCACAAAAAATGTAACGGATCTTCTTATGAAAGTTATTTTCAATGATTAATATTCCATCAGAAAAAATAATCCAAATGTATCATTGATGAGGATTTCCACTCCATCGTCTTATAATTTCAAACTGGTTGAATTCAAGGCACGAAGAAATCTAAATAGCATTTGTACATGTTCCATAAGAAAATTGGAATTAGGGGCTAATCATTAGTCCACTGTAAATTAGTTCTCACTTACACAGTACCTGGTACGTCCACTTTTTGCTTGTATTCTCAATACGTTACACCTGCATGCCATTGCCAAAGAACGGTAAAAGAATTTTACTTTAACCATATTCATAATAATTGCTTCAATGTAATCAATATGCATTAAGTCTTTAAAGAGGAGGCTTCCAATATTCTCGTTAATATGCAAATGCTCTCAGATATTCATTAATATAAAATTTTGCATAATTTTCACGCAAGACATAGAAATATGGAAATATACCGGGGCTACGGATAGTGGCTGAAACCGGTACTGGCACCTCAAAATGACCAATGACTCCATCTTTATGTGCAAACGATGATTACAGGGTAGACAGGCGCCTAAATCAGATGACTTCAAGAATGTTGCTAGAATAAAGTTTTTACAGAGTTTTTTAGAGACCCCCTCACCGTGTATTCATGTTGCATAGCCACAAAAAACTAGTGATGCTAAAACAGAACCTACTTTCTCGCATTATTTGTAACGGTTACGTAATATAATAATGAAAAAAAACTTATTCCAACCCAGAAAACTGTGATAGTAAATGTAAGTTTTATTCGAACACACATTTAGCAACGCATGACCGTATCTACTACGCCACTACTCAGCCATTATGACGATTTTCAGGAAAGTTGAACACATGCTACTCATATAAAAAATATCGGCAATATTTTTAGTTTTAATTTTGAAGAAAAAAGTACTGAATTAAATAATCACCTTCTTCAATATTATATTTATAGGTTGAAACGCTGAACAAATGTTTACCTTTTGCATTTTTTGAAAATTCAAACTGATCAACGAAAATCGGACCAGTGCCATTTTTATAAGCGTACTTTGTTCTAACCGAGAAGCACTTTCAAAGAAGAAATTATCACGCAGTTTTGGCATAATTTTAAAAGTTTCCTGGACGATTTACATAAAGACCCGACCCGAATCAAATTATAGTTCTTGAAATTCGCAGAGCCATGAGTTCGACCAGTTTATTCCGGTATGTGAATTTTGGAGAAAATCGGAACGATTTTGGAACGGTTTTGGCGCTAGCATTTTCCGCAAATGGAAGGAGCGATAAACAGGCCTATTTCCGTAAACCAATTTTTAAATATTAAAATCCAACATAACTTCGATTATGACTACACACTAAAGGCAGTCATTTACAACATATTGAAGCAACAATTATCCACTCTTTAATATCAGGAATATACGAATACCGTACGAGATTTTTGCCGAAAAATCACAATATTTCGCTGTAGTATTACAATACTTTCTCATTTCAAAGTAAATACAAAGTATGTGTGAAAATAAAGAAAATATAACCAAGAAAATACATTCTGTATGTATTTTTGTAAAAGTTTGTATGTAAAGGGTAGGTTTGAAGAAGCAAATTTTTAGTCAGCAGAGATATTTAAGTGAGTTGGTTGATGTTGATAAATAATTATATTCCAAAAACTAATACCAAATTAACATTTGTTATTGAACTATATTGTTTCAAAAAATATCATTGATGTTTTGTTACGTGTGCTAAGTGTTTCTTATTGGTTCCATGTTACTTATTATTCATTCTAGATTTATCAACATGGGTACTTCAGAAATCTTTTTGTCAAGATCGTTTTTTTTTAGATTTGAAAGTTATGTGTACTTGTGCATCTTGCAAAAATAGGATAAGCAATACACGGAGCTAAGGCTTTTGAATTGGTCGTCATGTCAAATGAATGAAATACAATGGACACTCAGAAAACGAAAAACGGGGGAAATGCCAAAGGTTATTATTGAACTAAAGGAAGTAAGCTTCAGAGAGCTTAAGAAAGCTTCAATTATTTTCAGGGTACAGTTTTTACATTCTTTTTTGAGAGAATTACTGGTATTTGCAGAGACAAATAAAGAGATTTAAAGAAATTCATAAAAAATAATCATAATTTAAAACATCAAAAGTGGATTTTAAAAATAAAATTTTAGTATTTTATTTATGATTTTTCATCGTCAATAAGGCGAATATTATTCACCGTCATTTTTTCAAAGCAGTTACTCAGTCCCGACCTGTGCGATTGTTTATTCGATTATTTTGTATTATCGGGAACGTCCATTGGTAAAATCATTGTTCCCGTAGGTGTAGTGCATGTTATAATGGAGTTAGTGTTACTCTGTTGGAATGTGAGATCCAGAGCCGACCTTCACGACGGGTTACGGAGTTTCTATCTCCGGGAATCTGCCTCAAGCGGGGCGCCGCGTCAGCCGGGACAAACTCTAAGCTCCCAACATGGATAGTGATCTGGTGCATGTGTTGTAGTGTAGTGTAGTGCTGATCTCCCGAGATGTGAGGTCTTGTAGTGCATATATGTGTGTGTGGAGGGAGAGAAAGGGAGAAGAATGAGGAAGGAAAAATCGCACTAATCCCATTTGTTGGGGATACCTCCCCGGCATTCATCTGGTATTGATCGGAGAAACTACAGAAAACTACAAATCAAAACAGCCGACAGCAGAACCTTTCGTCCAGTCAGCAGCTGAATTCGACCGCTAGATGAATATCCGCCACCAACGACATTGGAAACATGGGACCTCGCGATCAGAAGCGCTGAAGTAGCATCAGCTCACAAGCCCTGAGCTACCTCACCTGTTAACCTTGTGTAGTATTCGAATATACTTTCTGAGCACACTCTGTCGGATTTATGTTTTTGCTTGTAACAAACATTTCTTAAGTCAATATAAACCTTAATATCCAAGAAGGAAAGTTTATTATTGGAATATAAAATAGTATGGTTAACATGTCTTTTCTGTATATTATAAAATGGATGTTCGTAAATACAAGAGCGGTAAACTCTGACATCGAGAGTCCAATCTCCATTGAAGTTGGAACATATACGTGTTTTTCATCCAGAAGGTTTATGTGCTGTTAATGTGGTTGTAACTCCAATAGATGGCTCTGCAGAACAACATGGCGCTTCGTTTTAATTCAATTTCCATTCAAACTGTACTCCACCTGGACTTTATTGTTGCTGAGCGTTGCCGTGTGACGAACAAGGAAAAGTACAGGGTCAGAGAGACACAGACAGAGAGAGACAGAGAGAGAGAGAGGAACAGAGAGAAACGGGGAGAGAGAGACGGAGAGGGAGACGGAGAGAGAGACAGAGAGATACGGTGATAGAGAGACGGAGAGAGAGGGAAATAGAGACGGTGAGAAAGTCCGAGAGATAAAGGATAAAGGGGGAAAGACGGATAAAGAGGAAGATGAAGGACAAAACAACGTCTACCGGGTTCCGCTCGTCATATACGTGTGTGTGTGTGTGTGTGTGTGTTTGTGTGTGTATACACTGAAGAGCCAAAAAACTGGTACAGCCATGCGCATTGAAATAAAGAGATCTGGAACGCATCAGAATACTGTGGTCGGTCACGACTATAAGACAGCCAGCGTCTCGCACACTTGTTAGATCGGTTACTGCTTCTACAATGGCAGATTATCACGATTTAAGCGAGTTTGAACGTGATGTTATAGTTGACTCGAGAGAGAGAGAGATGGGGCATAACAAATTCGAGGTCGCGATGAAATTTGAATTTTCCTGTATGACCATTTCACGAGTATACCGTGAATATTGGGAATCCGAAAAAACATCAAACCTCCGACAGCAAAATGATTGTGCAAGAACGGGACCGACGACGACTGAGGAGAATCACTACACGTGACTGAAGTGCAATCCTTCCGCAAATTACTGCAGAGTTCAGGACTGGGCAATCTACACGTATCAGTGTGCAACCCAATCAACGAGATCATCGTGTTTTGGAGCCGAAGGCTCACTGCCATACCCTTGATAACTGCACGACACAAAACGCCTCACCTAGACCCGTCAATACTGACATTGGACTGTTGATGACTGGAAACACTTGCCTGTTTCATTTCACATTGTTTCGATCGGATAGAGGTGTGCAGGTATGGGGACAACCTCGTGAATCCATGGGACGTGCATGTCAACAGGGGTCCCATTCAAGCTGGTGGTGGCTCTGTGATGGTATGGGGACGTGTGCAGTTGGAGTGATATCGGACCCCTGATACATCTAGATAAGACTTTGACAGGTGACACATAAGTAAGCATCCTGTCTGATCACCTACATCTATTCATGTCAATTGTGCATTCCGACGGACTTGGGCAATTCCTGTAGGACCATTCGAGACGCCCAGAATTGCTACACAATGACTTCCGGACACTCTTCTGTATTTAAACACTTTCACTGGCCACCAAAATCCCCAGACATAAACATTATTGAGCATATCTCGGATGCCTTGCAATGTGCTGTTCAAAAGAGATCTCCACTTCTTCGTACTCATAAGAGTTCAATGATAACCCTACATGATTCAGGGTGTCAATAACCTCCAGAACTACTTGAGACATTGGTCCGATCCATGCCACGTCGTGTACTGAGTGTAAGGAATTTTCTATAACGCTACAGAAAGAAGTAAATTTTTCGTCATGAAAACCCGGTTTGAGGATGCCTTAAATCGAACACTTTTATGTTCACTTGATATGAAATATCATACATTACGTTTTCCCTTGTATAGGCAAAAAACTTCTTTTGTGGGTCCTCCATATCGAAAAAGTGGTTTCTCTCAAAATTCCCGTCTGTGTGTCGACAACTCTAGCTCCTATATCGTAAACAGAAAAAAACCAAAATTGATATTCCACAATCGATCTCAATGATGTTACGATCAAAATGGGTCTTTTAATTTTGGGGTCTTTTAATTATTTAAATTCAGTAACTTCGTAATTTTATAAAGAATTATTTAATTAACATTTAAATCTTTCGGATAGAGAAAACTTGCTTGTAAAAATGACTATGATTCGATTTTTACGAAACGATTTTTACAGTTACTTTTCGTAATAAAATCTATCAATTATTGAAAAATTACAGAATTAAAAACTTTCAAGTATTTTTGCATTTACTTCTCTAGCTACTTGACTGAAAATATATTCTTTATTAATGTAATCTGTTCTTTGAAAATTGGTTATAAAATAATATTAAGTTCATTTTTCCTCACAAGAACACATTAATACTCTTGTTGAGTGATTGATTGGTATTTCCGGCCGTGTCAACTTCTGAGGTCATAAGTCCCGTAAGTGTTGTGAACTTTTTCGCCCTCGGGAGGTGGCGGTGATCTTCTCACGCTGGTTTTCCCCAACCAGGTATCCCTTACCAGAGGGGCACCGCCCCAGCTGGGACAAGCTATGGGCTTCCGACTGGTCTCCCAGCATCTGAGACGTGTAGTGCACGTGAGTGTAAGTGTGTGTACGTACGGCGTGAGGATATGACAAGGAGAAGGAAAGAAGGTGGTTATTCGCTCGTTTGTTAGGGTACTGTTCCAGTATTTGATGTTGACCGGAGAAACCACGGAAAACCCTATCAAAGCAGCCAGCCTCTAGAATTCCTCTCTTGGTTGAGGCAGAGTCGAGCCAGGGCCGTAGTGAAATCTTCTCAGGAAGGAACATTCGTATCCCATCAATACACTTCGTGGAGATTTTGGAGTCAACGTCATCTGCAACAAAGGAGCCATCATGAGTTGTATGATGAACAAACGAAGGTTCGCACGGGAAATGCTGAAAGTGATGGCAATTTATTTATATTGGTGATACTATGGAACTAAATGAAGTGAATGCGGCAGCATTGTGATAAGTCTCATTTTTATAATATTCACATCCAGAAGAGAAACAAATATTGTTTAAATTATGACACTTTTCGGCTTCCTGAACTTCCTGCTTCTCTCAATACACATATAGTAAATGCATTAGCAGGTTTGTACAGTTTTGTACTGTTTGTTTCGTAGAGAATTTTAAGATCTTTATGTATTTTGGATGTGTGAAATGAGAGTAATCCTTATGTTACCGCCAACCCTTTATATGATAATTATGGTGTCTGTCATATAATTGATAATTTAAAGCCAATATTAATAAATATAATATTCAAGAGACTGAGATGTACAAGGCAGTGCTTTAATAAGACATTTTGTGCAAAGTATTGTAGAGGCTCCGACAAACCCTTGATAATCTTGTCAAGAAGTTCGTTGCAACCAGGAGTACATTTTATATTAAAGCGACTCACAACATATTTAGCCGTGAATAAGGGACATAATAATAATAATACTATTAATAATGATAGTAATAATAATAATAATGATAATAATAATAATGATAATAATAATAATAATAATAATAATAATAATAATAATAATAATAATAAAACCAAACGAACTGGATCAGTGCGTAGCGCGCTGACTTCGCAGCCGGGAGGCCCGGGTATCGTTCTCTGGGCCGGCCATCCTGACCGGGGTTTTCGAGGTTTCCTTCGGCTATACAAGCGAATGCTGAGATGGTATGAAACGCCCACGATCACCTTTCACCTCTCATCATCGTCCTATCACCTCATAACTCAAGGCTTAACAACCTTGCCTCACCAAGAGATACAGCCGAATAGCTGACCTTCCTAATAACACACGTTAATCTCTCCAGGTTACAATATAACTGAGCCTCGAAAGAGAACGTGTACCGTGGTCAAAAATGGCCGGTACGCAAGTAATTACAATAATAATAATAATAATAATAATAATAATAATAGTAATAGTAATAATAATAACAACAATAATAATAGTAATAATAATAATAATAATAATAATAATAATAATAATAATAATAATAATAATAATAATAATAATAATAATAATAATAATAATAATAATAATAATAATAATAATAATAATAATAATAATAATAACGATAACAACAACATGTTTTCGAGTGGTGGTGTTCATTCGTGTGGGGCCCGTCCACTCAGGCAGCTGCTCCTGAGCGCTCGTCGCGTCCTTGGACTCTTCCCAGCAGCGACGACGGCAGCGCGGTCGCCAGGCGCGGGGCGGCGCCCTACCGCGAAGGCCGCCCGGCGCCGCCGCCGCCGCCGCGTCACAGATGCAGGCAGGAAGCGCTACACGCGCTACAATGGAGCACTCGCGGGGCCTCTTCACGTCTTTGTGAGGAGCGCGCACTTCCGAAGCGCGCCTGCACAATGGAAGCGGCGGTGGCAGACGGCGGCGGCGGCAGGGGGGGGGTGAGGGGCCGCGGCGCGCGAGGCGAATGCGCGGGCGAGGGAGCGACGCTGCTGGAGGCGATGCCATGGATGAAAACTGGAGTGAAAAAAGGGTGGTGGTTGGATTGGCAATGGGGGAGATTGTAGTGATGGTGGTAGTGTTGGAATTGGTGGTGCAAATATCTTTAGTATGTTGCCGGTTTCTAGCTTTATAGTCTGGGATGGTTTTGACGATTGTATTGTACCATGTGACATGGAGGATGACGGTATAAGACGCAAAACAAACCGGAAAACACAGAAAAAACCTGGCACGAATCCCCTTTGTCCCACACAAATTCCTTATGAAGCGATTGGGAGTTGAAAAGCGGTATCTGGAGAGGCCACTACCCAAAGAGTCACTCCCGAATAGGAAAGATACGGTGCATGGATACTGGAAAAGAGCGGTTGCGGGGGCGGTGATTGTAGTAGTGGTAGTATGAATGTGATATGCCCGTTCCTGGAGTGTTTAGAAACAGAGGTAGCAGTGATAAAAGTATAAATATTAGATTGTATTAATAGAAGTTTAGGGATGGATATGAAGCCATTGCCGCAGGTTATAGTAATGATGATGACGATGTTGATGTTGATGATGATGATGCGGAGAAATGTTGGTGAAGGTTAAAATGTTGAGAAGGACGATGAAAAAAACTTGGAGATGAAGTTGGTGTTGGTGATTGCAGTGGAGTTAGTAGTAATATGAACGTGGGGTAGGTGGCAGTGACGATGATGATAAAGAGCATAGCGATATGATTTAGTCAATGGAAAAAGAAATGAGTGTTGCCATGGAGTATGCAATAATGAAAATAGTGATAGTGGCGTAAATAGTACGAATGACGAGGTCGGCGATAAACAGGAGCTAACTGACACTGCAATCATGGTACTGCAGAATAATTTTGGAGTGTATCCGTTTGAGTATACTATTCATATTGTGTTCATAGAATATGTTGTGCTATTGTTAGAAATCAAAAATTTGGCAAACGTCTTGTTGTTGCGATTTTATGACATTTAACATAAGGAATCACTGAACTGAGATTCTGTAAATGTTCTGAAAGATTTCCACTTTGTATTTTTGTTATTATAGCTTCGTATGCCTAGTTCAATTATTTTGCCTGAGTTTGAGGTTTTTTTCCTTCATTTTTATCATTATTTTTCTTTTTTCTTGCACTGACATCTGTTAAGTTGGAACCAAACCTTCAAGATTAAACGAGGAGACTTTGTGTTTCATCTTTCTCGACAAAGTGGAATTACGATTTCAGATACGAAGTGCTGAACTCGGGCTCTATGTTCAGGAAGGTTTTAAAAACTGCTGCCAGACAGTGTCTACTATGGTCATTAATCTCGTAAATGTAGTGCATGTTATATCAGTGGAGGGGCAGTGTTCTGTCTTCATGAAACGTGAGATTCGGCGATAACTTATACGTCGACATGCGTAGTTTCCCTCTACAGGGATCTTCCACAGAAAAAACACACGCCTCGGAAAGGACAATCTGTAAATTTTTGATTGATCTCCAGACATCCAGGTTGTTAGGTCGCATTCAACTGCCGTTTGAAGGAGCATTCTAGCGGTAGAGTGCACTGATCGGTAGTTTTCTTTCTTCTACCAAGTACCAAGCGATTGCCGGCGCAGTACTCTAACACATGGTCATGGAACGCGCGTGACCAGTACTTCCTACAACTTTGTCAGCAAAACAACATTACCATGTAAGTCTGGAGATCAATCAAAAATTAGAGGTTGTTCTTTCTGAGGCGGTATTCTTCTGAGGGAGATACCTGAAGAGGGAAACTCCGCACGGCGACGTACAGGTCAACGCCGAATCCCACGTTCCCATGAAGACACAACACTGACCATCCACTGATATAAAATCCACTACATTTATGGGATTAATTATCATAGTTGTAGTCGAACAATGAATCAATAAATAATAACACCTTCAATAGTTCTTAGACCTGTAGTGTTAAGATTCGTCTAGTTAAGGTGTGTTCAGTAGAGCTCTAGTGTTAAAGCTCGTCTTCGCCGTCGTTACGAGTGTGCTCAAGCGGGAAACGTAAATTGCTTGCAAATCATCGAGTGTGTAGCAGCATATTTGTTACACACTGGATGGTTTAGTTCAGAGCCAGCACTGTTGAATTCTCTGCAGTGTCTCTGACTGGAGAGTTCAACGTTTGAGTCCCCACGGAGGTGTATATTGGCGTCAAGCTACATCGCTAGGTTGCAGTCAGCGACCTTATGGAAGATAATTCTAGCAACCGATCGCTCTGATTGATGGTTTTAAGAGGCTACTCCGATCGATATCAGGCGATAGCAGGAGTAGTACCCTAACAAACTGACCATGAATCATGCGCAATCTTTCCTTACTTTTCTTTTTCGTCTTCTCCCCTTACACACACACACACACACACACATGCACTAACATACACTACATTAATTACTGCAGATGGCGGGAGACTAATCGGGAGCATAGAGTGTTCCAGGTTGGGTAATTTTTATTATTTCATATTTTTTTATTCTGTCGACTTTTCTTAACTATTTAATAGATTCCCCAATTGCTTCTTAGGATAAGACGTTTAGTAAATCAATTACATCAATAAAGACTTCTCTCATAAGCATTTGATATTCCTTTCAGTCACTTAGGAGCACAGTCAACTTCTCCTTTCCACTCCTTCTGCTCGCCTACTTTTTCTTTAACTTATTCTTGTTGTTCTTGTTACAATTTTTATTTATTATAGTAAAAATCCATTCGTTTTAGAAGTAAGACACTAAAGTAGGCACCAGACTGTCTACTCCCCTGGTGACACTCCCAAAAGGCTTCAATTTTTTCTATATTAATTAAATGCAGAGGTTCACAAATTATTATTATTATTATTATTATTATTATTATTATTATTATTACTCTTGCGACTAAAATTATAGAATATATGCAAGTTTTCGGAGTTCGTTTCGCCCCAGGATCTACGCGCGGCGAAACGACGCAAGCGTTGAACTGGCGGGGCGGTCGCGTCGGGGGGTGCACGGGGGAGTGGGAGGGGCCCAGTTGGCGGGCGGAGGTGGGCCGCACGCGGCCGAGGGAGTCCGCGGCCCGCACCGCGTACCGGGCGCTGCTCCTGGCGGCGACGGCTTCGTCCCGCCCCCGGAAGATTTATGGCTGCACCGCCCTCGCTTATCGGCGCGCGCTGCGCCGCCACCAACTTTCTCACAGCACGAGGAACGCCCGACGCCAGCAACTCGCCCGGCGAGGCCCGCGCGCTCTTGCTCCCGCGCCCTCGCCCGCGCCCTCGCCCGCGCCCTCGCCCGTTTCCTACGCCCGCCCCCTTCCGTTCTCGCGCGCGCGCCCCGAAATAGACCCGCCTAGGAGGCGGCGCCCCGCTGCCGCTGCCCTGGGAATTTCGCGCACAAGTTGTCTGCGGGAACACCAAACATCGGGCTCGCCAGGGTTTAGCCAGTGATTCATGCCCGCGGTGCAACATCTGCCGCATTGGTGATGCTTTTCAGTTGGGATTACCAGCAAAAGTTGCATAGAGCGTTGTAAAATTGTGTTTTTCATAGGTAGTCAGAAAGCGCCCATCGGAATTTATCTGGAAATCTCCAGTGAATGAGTGGTATTTAATAAAGCTTCCACGAACGAAAATACCTCAAAAACAGATTCAGAATGTGCCAAATATTCATATTGTTTTACTACGAGTAGAATAGTCTTTGTGTTGTTTCAAATGGACAAAAAGGACCGACCCTATAAGAGCTAAATATGTTGTGGCCATATTGCTTTTTACACTATGTGATCAACAGTATTCGGACACGTGGCTGAAAATGACTTACTAGTTTGTGACTCCGTCCATCGGTAATGCTGGAATTTAATAGGGTGTTGGCCTACCCTTAGCCTTAATAACAGCTTCCACTCTCGCAGGCATACTTTCAATCAGGTGCTGGAAGGTTTCTCTGGGAATGGCAGCCCATTCTTCACGGAGCGCTGCAATGAGGAGATGTATCGATATAGGTCGGTGAAGATCGGTGGGTATCGATATAGGCACGAAGTCGGCGTTCCAAAACATCCCAAAGGTGTTCGATAGGATTCAAGTCAGGACTTTGTGCAGGACAGTCCATTACAGGAATGTTATTTGACGTGTAACCACTCCGCCACAGGCCGTGCAGTATGAACAGGTGCTCGGTCGCGTTGAAAGACTGAATCGCCATTCTTGAATTTCTCTTCAAAAGTGGGAAACAAGGTGTTTAAATCAGCAATGTAGGCATGTGCCGTGCTAGTGCCGCACAAAACCACAAGGGATGCATGCCCCTCCATGAAAAACACCAACACACCATAACACCATTTTGGACGTGTCTGGATACTTTTGATCACATAGTATGCATATCTACTGAACAATGTAAAGCAGGAAACAAATCTTTTAATTTAAAGTATAAAATTTATTTTATAATAATAATTTTGAGGAAAGAAATTAAAAAGAAACAAAAAACGTCAGCATGACAATACAAAATTCAAAGATTCCTGCATCACATCAGTATTAACATATGGCTCTTGTGGAGTCATATCAGTCGCCTTGCACAAACGTACCAAATATCAGCCACGTGCATTTCATGCTCATGGACAGCGCTGGCGGGAAGAGACGCCGGGCTGGACAAAGGCAAACCTAGGGAGCGGAAGGGAAGGGGTGCCGTGTCGTGGGTGGCCACTTGTGAACCCCGTAGACCACTTGCGGCAAACTTGGGAACCCCGTAGACAGGCTAGCTGCGGAAACGCGTCGGCGGAAACAGCGAGATGACGCAGTTCCGTCAGCCGGCCCAGAAAGTAATATAAGCGGACCCCGGCCCTAAACTCCTTCTTCTGATTCTTGGGCGCGTCGGTAGGAAGTCGTGTGGGTTGTGCGCGGCGCTGCATAGGCAACTGAGGCAGGGAACTGAAGTCGGTGTGCTACGTCGAGACGGGAGGTGCGGCATACTCGCTTGTATGCTCACGTAGGCTACTGGTGCATCACACTGAATAAGATATCTAATTATCAGGCCAGCGGGGGTGGTAACCAGGAACATTCCTTCTCGTAACAGGTCAATATTGGTTATTGTAATTATTGTACATAGTATTCAGGTGTTGGAGCATTTTTTCAAATAAATACTTAATAAATTAAAAAAACGTTCACGTCTGTGATTTATTGCCCCGGCAAAGACGCCACACTCTCAAGAGTGGCCTCTGACAAAGGCATTGCAGTCCCTGCTAATAAGATGCCAAAGATATATGGAGAGGAATATTCTTCATATATCATTAAGAGATAAAATTAGATGCAAAGAAATCAGAGAAAATCAACATACAAGACATTGGAGACATTGGTGTGTCCATGAACTGAAATGGCGCTGGGGAATCCATGTTGCCCGTTGAGATCCTACCAGCTGGTCACATCGTGCTACTACGTTTTGGGATCCGAGATACTGGTGGCGCAAACAAGGATAACAGAAGAGATGATCTGATATGTTCAAGAAAGAAGGGGGTGTAATGTGGTCTCAAGTTGTAAAAGACAGACAAGTTTGGAATAATATNNNNTATATATATATATATATACATGGTTTATACTGTCCAATACTCTATTATGAAAGCATAGTATGTTAAGTTGTAATGTAACATCGTATGAAATTGGTAGTTAAAAATTATTACTCTCTACCTATTAAGGTTTAGGACAATCTGTAGCCCCTAGAATATACCCTAGAATACCATAGAAGCCGCCTAGGCAACAATTCAACAAGAATATGATAGTTTAGTTAGGATAGTTTTCTGAGATATCTATCACCACAAGCATAACAAGTTCTGTAGCCTAGAATATGGGGCGACGGATGTGGACCCTCTTGTACAAGTTGAACCACAAATGTTTATGACATTTCAAATTCGGTTTATTTTGACACAGGTTATTAAAAGTTTTACTGTCATGTTCTTTGAATATTTACTTGACAAACCTGACAGTATCGCCTGGCGGATTATCTTGTATGAAAAGAACGGGTTTCTGTGGATATTAAATTGGCTCCTATGGCGTCCAGCCATAGGAAAATTTTTAGACAAAACTGTACGATAATAATGAGACCGAGAGTGTGCCTCTAAATGATATCTCAGATTATCCTACTCAGGACTTCTCCAGACAATGCATTCAGGTAGAGTAGTCGATAACACAAATATATATTATTGTTATGTAGTTATGTTATTAAGTGTTGTTATGACAATAGAATATTTTTTATACCATTTTTCGCTATCACCTAAACTTTCTTCGGGAAACGCAATTTTATCTGCACTCAATGTTCTGCTAGTTATGTTGTCACGGCGCTTATCAAATTCTGTTATTTAATAAATTTTATTTCCGAAGCGTAAAATAATAATTTTATTGTTAATAATATAATTAGTATTTTACGCATAAGAAATAGTTAATAATCAATTATATAATAAATATTAAGTCAAAACCAACCGATAGGTGGTGTGATAAGAGAGGGGAAGGTGAGGGAAGCTTTAGGGGTAGGCAAATGGAAGTTGCACTTGCATCGGCCAATCCATAGTGAGATTTCCCAGTATCTATTATTGAAGTGTGTAAATCTACTATCGCTAAGAGAATTGTTTGCGCACGTTCTTGTTTCTTTTAATCAACGATGTCTAGTAAGTCTGTTAATTCTCTAAATTTATTGTGTGTGGCCAGTTTATGATTAAGTCTCAAAGACATCCCATTTCTCTTTTCGCCAAAAAGGAACAGAAGTTGTATTTTGAATCAACGATACCTGAGGATAAGTGTAGGTCACCATAGAACTGTTGCTCGTGGTGCTTCTGCTATTTAAGAGCCTGGTTGCATGGAACCCACACATCTATGCCATTTGCCGTACCACAGTTGAGAAGAGATCCTAGAAACCACAATACAGATTGCTACTTTTGTTTAATGAAAGTAACAGTAATCTCAAGTAAATCAAAACACAGTTTTGTTTCCAAATTCGGAATCTAGAATCCACCCAGTTCTGCATTCTGATTCTCTACCAAATTCAAAACCACCAACGGAATGAAAAAATGAAAAATGACACATAGTTTCGAATATTGTAATAAGATAAATGGGCTGCTGAAAAGAAAATCGATGATTCACTATCGGAAAGAATGGGGCCTATCTATAGATTCCTCGATTAGTAGTCTCAAAGACATTCCCTTACACAATGGAAACAAGAAACCATCGATACCAGTGGTCCAATGGTTAACCCTCCGACAAGAATCATCACCATCCACAAACAAACGGAAAGTTTCCATGAGAAGTTTCTAACTTGTAAATTCATTTGAAGCTTTCTTCAACATTCGTGTACTGTTTTCATTCTGTTTTGTAATATAAACGATTAATTATAACATATTTTAATATAATGGGTTTTTGTAATATAAACAATTTTTGTTACATGATCAGTAGATTAATGCACTACAAACCCCTCTTGTATTATTATTGAGTCATTTCGACGTTTCTTGAAAGTGATATATGTGGTGTACCTTTTCCAGAAAAAATGGTACGCGATGGATCATTTTTGATTCCATTTTCTCAATCCGTGAATGTGATTCAATAAAGAACACGCACTTTCGTTTTGTGGCAAGACACGAATATCACATGTGTTGCACAGTGCAGATGCTCGGCTATCGATGTGACGAACAAAGAAGCGGAATGTTTCGGACAAGGCATACTTTTTCAATCATCTACAGCTTAGTGTAAATGATTTTTGCGCTGTTCATGCACCGGAAGTCCGCATGGGTGTGCGAGTGGGACTAGCGAGTGAATCAGCTGCCCATTTTCAACAGTGTTGGAGGATCAGTGTGCGGTGAAACGTTACCATGGGTACCATTATTGTTCATTTGCGTGATATCTCGAACTGTGTTTTTGTGGTCACTCTGAACAATGTCCAACCGCATACACTGCCCTCAGGCGTCAAAGATCCGTGGTCGACGCATGCCGTTGTTCTACAATTATTGTTCGCGTTTGATAACGGCATAAAACCACTCAAGATGAAGAGCCGTTTCACATACGCTCGTAACAAGAAACGGTGTTGTACCAATCTGATCTTTGTCAATCTCAGTGAGATCGACTGATTGTGACGGCTTCCATTTTGTCCACATTTACTAATGGTGAGCCTATTTGTACTATATTTCTAGTCTGACTCGGGAAATACGTTTCGTACCAACAAATTTTCTTAGGTCGAAGTAAGTCAGCTGTTCTCAGGGCGTCGTATTGGGTCATACACGTTAACTATAATAGAACGTTTACGATAAGGTAAGCTGGAAAGTGTCGTAGTGATGACGAGAAAAGGCAACAAAGAATATATGATGGTACGGGAAGTGGGGTGCGTGGGAGAGCAGTCGATGGCAGTAGAGCGCGAAGGCGGGCGGAGGAAGGTGGAGCAGGACGGCGGAGTTAAGTTTCTGGCGGCAGGAGGATGGTGAGAACGATGGAGGCGGTGGAGGACGGTGGAGGGCGACGAAGGCGGTAGAGGGCTATGGAGGTGGTGGAGATGATGAAAAGCTGTCGAGAACGGAAGAGAAGGGCGGTGGAGGCCGGTGGAGACCGGTGTGGACGGTGGAGGTCGGTAGACGGGAGTTGATACCAGTTCAGCATGGCGGAAGGGCAGACGGAATAGATACTTAACATAAATACTTCCATAGATACTGTAAATACTTACGTAGAAATTCTTAATGGGAGTACATTTTATGGTGGCAATGATGATTCTAAATAATATTGCACACGAGGTTCTAACAGCAATTACCTGTACACATATTAGCCAAATTACAAGCCGAGAAGTGGCAGTTCCGCGCTACAAATATGTTCATGAAATGTTCGTGTTAACATTTTTATGAGAATTTCTCCTTTCTTTAGAGAACACGTTAACGTGTTTGGGCCGCAGCTGTATTCAGAGGCATTTGCTAAAAAAATTGAAAGATTGTTCAGTGGAGTTCGAACTATTGAATTCACTCGATTAAGTATATAAGTTGTTGTAGGTAATTTCACGAGTGCTTTGAAAATTGTGTACATTTTTTGTAAGCATTTCCAAAGCACATGTTAAATTTAATAGGAATATCTAACGAATGAAATTTGACTTTAATTTAAAAAATTAAATTAAAAATTAAATTAATTAATTAAAACATCATGAAAGATAGTCGGATATATTTACGGATTTTCAATTCATTCAATTATGATCTGCATTCATTTATGCACATTATATTCATGACCATCGGCAACAATAAAAAAAATGGTGCAATAATTATTTATGCCACAAAGATTACATTACGAATGAGATGTTCCCTGCCAAGGCGACACTAAGAGCCGTGGCTCTAAGTTCGAACGAGTAATGTATAACCCCAGTGTGTCGTAATACGTTTTATTCCATACTATTCGTAGATTGCATTCGTGTATTGAAAATTTAATAACGATCGCATGTATCGATCCATTTATGATTAACTACTAATTGCATTTTGGGACACTACCCCTATCTGTCCGTCTTCGCTGCCTGCCCTCACTGCACATCCTCATTACCGGCCCTCAATACCCGTCCTCACTGCACATTCTGCCCCCCCTCCCGGCCTATCCACCCCGCGTGTCTTCCTGCCCGTTCCCCCTACCCGTTCATCCTACCCGTCTACACTGCCGACCGCCCTGTGCATCCTATTTCAGCGCGGTAAAGTAATTTCAGTGCAGAAAGTAATTTCAATGTGGAAAGTACCAGTTTCTACATTGCTTTAAGGCGGATACTAACAAAATGCGATTTATTGTGTTATAAAAATTATCACATTCGTATTTTATGAAAAAGTATATTTCTTTAAAATTGTATCCCGCAATTAAATAAACACTTGTCAAATAGAGGAGATATTCATAATTAACTAAAAGATAATTAGTTCATTGGAAGGCATGCGTTGTGCAATTGACAGTTTTATACGCTCCTGAAGACATCAAATGTAGCTCGTATGATCTTTTTAATTTTTCAGCAAAGTAATGCCGCAGGGCTAATGTAAATCGTTTTTACAATAGTTGAATATTTATATGCTAAATCTATTTAGTTACTGATCTACATGTTAACAAGTTCGACGACTACGATAGAGCATGTATCGTTGGGAGTCCGTAACTGAAACATCATACATAAGGTTTCGTACGTATGAATTTCGTCTTCGAAGAATTTTCGACATCAGCGAAATAGCTGGATCGCCTACTGTCCGGATGAGAATTAAGAAGCTGGTAGCTCTGATCGGTCATTCCCGTGGTTTCCTCAAATCAATTTGAGATCAATAAGTTACTTTCTAAATAATGCCTCAAGTCTTTTTGGCTCTGAACGTGGAGTAATTCTACTTGATTGTCAGTAATACGTCAAGTCGTAAGTCATTGCCTTTAAACTCTATTGGAAAGGGGCTCAGCGTCGTTAGTATTCGGGAATCCCACACGGCCACCCATCCAGGGGCCCGCGATATCTCGAGCTGTTTAACTTCCATGGTTCTATGGACTTGGTTAAATAGTTCAGCTACCTGCGCAGGCGGTTCAAAATAACTGGTCAGGAACTGCCCAATTCTGTAATCATTTATTTCATTCGTTTCTTCTACATCCATAATGGATCATCTTTGCTTGCCATGGAAGACCTTTGGAAGACTGTTAAAATTTTAAAAAACGGTACATGTGAAAGAAATCATGTGTGACGCTGTGACGCTGACATTTGAGACTGTGTAGGAAGTCTCATTCAATAAAAAAAATTATCTGTAAGAATGGTACAATTGCAGTATTCTAGGATATAGATTCGGTACATCTCATACTTTATATATGGAGACCTTGACATGGATATAATTTCTGATAAGTTTCATCGGGAATGCATAGAGTAATGCAATGTATTTTTCAATCTAATGAATATAAAAAGCACATTTTATTATACGTTTTTGCAAAAATACATTTTATTATACGTTTTCTCTTGTATATAGTTGTCTTAATTTTTTCATCACGTTCGGATTTTTTCTTGAATATTTATAATCTACATTTTTTTACTTTTAAGGAAAGGAGTGCTGTATCTCCTTTCGCAGGGATAAGCTAACCGAGATATTAACAATGAGTACAGCGGTGTGCAGAGATACGTTAATTGGAGTTTTATGTAGTGGCTGGTTTTCGCGGTAATAATAGTTGGGGGCATTTGCGGGAGTATAGTTAATAAGGAATGGATAAGTAATTGAAGGTTTGGGGGAGACATCATTGAATAGTGATTTCATTGTTTGTTGTTGTGTACGATTAACCAAGTTAAACTATTGTTGTATAGGGGACAGGGGGAGAGACGAGAAGAATTTATGAGTCAGATTGTTTATATATTCACTTATTGGTGTTATATTGCGTTCTTTTGGAATTGCTTATATTTTCCTATTGCTTATAAACCGTGGAGCCTTATTTTTTCTGAGATGTTTGTTTCCAATGAATTATATTTTCTTTTCATTTTTGATTTTGAGTTTTCTGCAATGGACAGGAATATGTGATAGTTGATCTTATTATTGGTTTCTACGTATTTAAGCTGCAGTAGTAAGAGTTGATTTTGTATTTATTATTTGAATGTGCTGATGAGATTCTTTAAAACCACTACAGCCTTTGTAATTTGTTGTCAGATATTCTCTTTACCTTACGCCATTAGGCTTGATACTCTTCGGCTTTGAGTATTGTGAGTGATGGTGGGATTCTTTACATCTTACGTACCTGAGAGTGAGATGGCTGTTTGTTTGCAAATGTCAATACCTTTGACTTATATTGTGTACTTTACATTGTATTGGATTATATCTTGTAATACTTGTTGCACTTGGGCTCTAAAATATAAGGTAACCTAAAGTATAAATTAATTTCACTTTATTAGCCTCTTTCATTTCTTGGGTACAGATTTCTGAATGGTTTTTGCTTTGTAATCTAAATACTTTAATTATTGGATATTTAATGCGCTCGAATTATGATAAAATATCAGTTTCAATGACTACAATTGATCTGTGTTATTCTGGTCTGTGCAAACGTCTACATCTACGGTAATGTAATAGAAGGAACAAATTTCTTTGTTGTATAGGACTGATTTGGGGGTGAAACTATTTGTTGCTACGGATTTCATGCCACCATCATTTGGTTATAGTTGTCGTTATTCTACATAATTGCAGGTGGTATTTTTATATTTTTTAAGTATTATGATAAATATCATTCAGTTTTCTCATAGCTTCCGTTCGTGATTACACTAGAAAATTATCCACTGGGCTAGACGTGTTTTAATATTCACTTCTTTTTGGGTATTCACGTTGTACGGTGTAGGTTTGTACATTTCGTTTAAATGTGATACTTGCAAGTTCTCGACGAAATTGTGTTGTTGCGGTTGAGTTATTTGTTTCTATTCATGTTGTAGTCGCTGCTGTATCAATTAGTTTTTATACTGTAGGAGGCATTGTTGTTGTTGTTGACACTGTAGAAGGAATTTAATTTGCTGTAGATGTTAATACGAGAGTGCTGCAATTTGTGCGACCGGTGTTTGGTAAAAACCATCGTTGTTTGCGTATAACGTTTGCATTGCATTCACTAGGACATTTGACAGTTTAGTAGTTCTGGCTCGGGGCTACTCTGTACGGTCATTTTTCCAATATTTGTCATTTCATGTTAAGGAACCCAATTGTGAAAACACTCAATTGTGTTAGCTTCCATACAGCAAAAATCTGATGATGACGATGGTCAAGCCATCGAAAGCTGCTATAGATAGATAGATAGATTTATTAAAGTTCGCTTTGAGCTAATGCTCGGTGGCAAACATGATAAGCAATAAAATTTATAATGACTAATTATTTTAATAACTTTTTACAATTGGGTTTACTATTGGGTAGGAGGGTCGATCTACATAGTTCAAGATTTACTTTCTAGCTAACTCTCATTCCTTCTAGTTTACACTTCAGCTACACTCACATCACTAACTACACTGCACAGCCGCCCTCAATGTATAAGGGCATGACGATAATAATTATGACCAATAATAATAATAATAATAATAATAATAATAATAATAATAATAATAATAATAATAATAATAAGATAAATGTCTCGGTCAGTATTATTGGAGATGATCTAGAGCGAATGAATGTATATTATAGTAAATTTGGCTGTTAGTAGAAGGAAGCAGGTTAGTTTATTCCAATTAACTGATAAGTGTGATTCACAGGAGAACTTGCTACACTCAGTCTTTGCTTTCTACATCGTGTATTTTCTAAAGGATGGTCCTCGCTCTGCTTTTATAATCTGATTTCTGTACATCTTTTAGCCGAATATCTGTCTGGCTGGGTGTCCCCTTGTATGTTTATACATTTACGCATAAACGCGCCCGTTCTTCTCTTTGATAAGGATCCCATTCTTCTCGGTTCGTCAGCAACGCACCGTGATTTACAAACTTTGCGGCGCGTTTTGAATTTGATTTTAACGCTTCGATTTGCCCTTTTCTGTACCGGTCAGCATGGCCGTCCGTATTCTAATATTGGACGTACAAGTGTAGTATATGCTAGGGATCGGGCATTTGGACTACGCTATTGTAATAAACAATATTGTTGGAAATGACGACTCATATTTCTTAGGTGCATATTTTACGTAAGATAGTATTAATTGTGTATGATAGTTTACAATAGGTTGCAAATACTTGACGACTACGTCACATTCTTATAGTGTTGAATAGGTCCCACTATTAATTAATTTAGCAAAATTAAAAACATTCATTTTTGATATTCAACTGCACTACACTTTGGAATGAGAATGCAAGAGAGAAAATAAAATGTTTCTTCTACAAAATAGATGGTTTTTTGAAGCGATTATAGGTTTTTCTATTTAGAAGCGTACTTTTAATCTTCTAGATTGCTTATTTCTACTCAATTGTATAATTATCTCATTTCTTTCAACTTACACGTTTCACTCGACTCTACTAGAACGCTTCTCCTGCCCAGCTTTTTACACGTCAACTGCCGAATGATCTGTTCTTGCATTGTATAACGAGAACTCCCATGACGTTTCAGTCCCTGAGGTCACACCTACTGTTTCCAAGTGATGTAAAGATACTGTATAAGGAATGGGTTTGCTTTGTACTAGATTGCATCAACTAGTTACACCGGCTGTCGGAATATTTTATGCTTGTTTAAAATTTGCATATTTACGTTGAAGCAATTACTACGAGTTTCGCGCTATTAGATGAATGTTCTCGCAGATTCAGCGTACACGTGATGCGTCTCTGTGGTTCAGCACAGAGGAATCGGCAATGGCGGCGGCGGCGATTGTGGTGTTGGTGGTTGTAGTGGTTATGGAAAAACGAGCGGAGTAAATTGTTTTCTCTTTCATTTCACATTCCTATGCTATTTCCAAATAATTTCTTCGAATTCAAAGTTTTAATAAACGTCGGCCTCAGGAAGTTTGAAAAAGAAAAAAATACAAAACAATTTAACATACTCTAATATTTGTAACCGTTTGAGTATCATCAAATTTATCACCAAATTGTTCCACTACTCTACCGAAATGCTCCCAAGGTATGAGGGATTTCCATATTTACTCTGAAACTATTATTCTAATGCAGTTTCCCTGAAATATAATTCGCGGAACTGGAGGCATGAGAACAGCATTATGTCGGGTGGGTATTTCCGTGGTTTATGGCTGAAGTGTTAGGGGAGACGATGGGAATGACCGCGGCGGCAGCAGAAGTGAATAAAGAAGCAATTAGAGGGCCGGAGATGAACGGAATGCAAAAAGCGGATACAAAGGTGGAGATGGAATTAGAGTTGATGATGATGTTGTCGAAGGAGAAGGTGAAGGAAAAATAAGAAGAGGTAAAGTTAAAGAGAGAGCAACTGCCCAGGTGCTGTCTTTAAAAAAGAAATGAAAAATAAATAAGAAATTAATGTTTGATAAAATAGAAGAATTCGTTAATATAATCAAAAGTATTTTCACAGAAAAAGTACTACCTCAAACTGTATGTAGAACAGACACAACATGTGTAAAATAAAAAAATTTAGAGTAAAAAAAACTATATTTGAGCAGCAATGCATATTCTTTGAATTATCATTATGGTTAATCGTTGATGAAACACTTTCTCCTTAATTTACTATATTGTGAAAGTTTACTCTCAATTTTAATATCGTGAATGTCTTTTTAGTATGTAATTATTCACTTAAGTAGAAAGTTTAAGAGGAAAAATGAAAAGGGACATTATTAATTAATTAACTTAGAAATTCTAATCGCCAGTATCAGTCGTTCAGTTTATTTACGAATTATTTCGAGACGCAGCGTATTGCATAGTAATGCCATTCCTACCGAACATTTTGCCATCTCAATATCATCTCGACATTAAAAACATTTTGAATTCGTGAATGCACAATTCGCTGAGAAACGATTTCTACACGTGAGAACGAGTGTTTCACCGACGCTGGACACATTGTTGGCGGCGATGAGAAATGGATGGCCATGCAAAAGAGACACAGGGACTTCGTTAGCGAATTTAGTAAGAAACATTCCATTTGTTCGGCATCCGTCACTGAAATCTTCAGCAGACCCGAACGAAACACGAAAAATGTTCATAGCTTTCTTTCAGTGGAATGAATAACAAGGCTGGCGTATTGTATTGACATGAAAACCGCGTCCAACGTGTTCGAAGTTGATGAAATACATTTACGTTGTAGCAACGTATTAACTAAAAAGGAAGCCTAAATACTTTCTAAAATGTGTTAGTATTTTTTAATATAGAATTTAACGACTGCTCGTATGAATATGATTGCTCACTTTCTTTATTACCCGAAAAGAATTAGTAGTGCTTTTATTGAGGAAGGACGTTTTTAATCGCCTGTAATGTTTCCAACACACCGTCAAGGTTCTCTCTATTCGTTATTCAGTCGTATTTATTTTATATGCAAAATAATTGAAAGTGAAGTTAATTTAAAAATATTATTACCGGGAGATAAATAACGTTGCAGCATTTAAAACAAATTTTCACTACGAAACGCTGATATTCCTAAAATATCGGCTTAAATTCAGTAATGGCTGCTCCTTCTAAAAAGATAGTTTTCACACAAGCTTTTGCTTTGTTATTTCTTAAAATGATAGGAATATAAACTCTTAAGCATTGGAGATAAAAGTATTTACCAGAACGTTTCTCTACAAGTGTTTAAATTAACTGGTTTGTTTCGAGATAAACCTACTCGTGAAAATACATCTCCATATACAGTATCAAAAGATGTTTATTTCGATTTCTTCAAAGTCTTGCTAGTCACATTACATGCATATAACTAGTCACCTTACGAATACGTGTGCTTTCATTTTCGACACAACGCTTGGATTCATGTTCACCTGGACGGCCATTCCTCCTGCAGCGGAGTGTAGGGCGGCGGAGAGAACAAATGGACGCAGCTGGAACCGGGCGGGCCTTTCCGTTCTTCGGGCGTTCTTGGGACGCGGTGGAGTGGGCGGGGGCGGCGGCGTGCCGAACCCGCTTTCCGCCTCCGCCCGTGCGCTCGCCCGCTCGCCCGCTCCCTCTCCGCGGCGCGGTGGAGCTGGTTGGCTGAGGGAAGGGCAGATAAGCCATCGGGCGTCTGGGTCATAAATCTCTTCGGGTGCCCGGTCACTCCTCCTCCCTCCGGCCGGCGTGGCGCGGCGCGGCGCGGCTCGGCGCGCGGGAAGCGGTGGCGGAGGTGGAGGCAGTGAAGGCGGTGGAGCGCGGCAGGTCCCGGCGGCCACACAATGGGGCGGGGACGGCCGGGGGCGGGGGGTGCCCGGCGCGGCGTTGCCCGCTGCTCCTTGGCTGTTTAAATTAGTTCGTGCGGGAGCGGCATGACTGGGACGGGGCGCGGCCCGGGGCGGGGCGGGGTGGCGGGGGAGGGCGGGGCGTGCGGGAGGGGGGGCGGGGCGGCGAGGGCGAGCGGCCGCGAGGCAGGCCGTCTCTCCAGGCCCGTCCACTCTCCACGAAGCCTCCGCGGAGGACTGCCTCGCCGGTAGCTGCGTTTTGCTTCTTTTGCTTTTTAAATGTGTTATTGTGGGGATAGGAGTTAGAAGTTGCTTGTACGTGAGAAATATACCTGATGGTCCAAGCACAAGCAGGTGGATGTCGGAATTTGCTTCAAATATCGCGAGATTTGAGGAATTGTAAGCAAACGAATTGGTATGGCGGAATTCATCGCCATAGTTATGCATTTACTTTATACATATGAACATCAAGTATGTATTAGTTGAAGTAGGAATTAAACGTCTGTTATTACTAAACTTTCCGAAATCTTACAAATGTAAAATTTAAACAATTGCGAGTGCATCATTTTGTAAAACAACAACAACCAATATTAAAACATCAGAAAGATTTGAACAGTTATTTTGTTTGCCATTTGACATTCTTTTGACATACAAAGCTTACTTTGAGAACAGTATAGTATCTTAATGATGCATTGTAGTAAATAAAAAAAAGTATCAATAATTGGAGCCGTCATATATTGTTTCACTATTATAATGTTTGAAATAACTTCGATTTGTATCGAGAAGCCTATTATAAATTCTCATCAAGGTTCACGAAAGAGATAATTTGGGAAAAGTGAACTTGGAGGATACGAAGTGTGTGGGAGAGTTTTGATGTATTTTATCGATGGTGTAAAATAGATTTGAATAAAAATAATTTTCACTCTATTAGACATGAACTGATAAATTCATGATACTTTTTACTGTAAAAGGTGTATTGTGTCAAAGCATGAAGTGGGGTGCTAAATGTTTAACACATAATGTATCCTAAGCTTTATATCCAGAAATTTGCAGGTAAGTGGAACGAATGGGATATGATCATGCATAGCGGTACCACAGCTTACCATAATAACACATATTTTCGTATGGTATGACCGTTTCATGTAGGTAGTGGTTAATTCTATTCAGTTTCATTATTTCATCACATGCTATACCTATGCAACGCAGGCATGAATTCACTTCCAGTACATTGGTTTTATCGGTGCCATAAGAATTTGGTTAAATTCTGCGAAATATCTTTATTCTTATTCAGAAATAATTTTGTTTTACTTAACCTTTTCTGAAGTAATCACTAAAAACACATTTAGATTTTAAAATTTAACATACTCAAGGTATAAATCTTTGACAATGAATAAATAGAATAAACATCTATTATTCCCCTGAGTTTTCAAAAATGTTTTTCTATTTAGTCATGATAAAATATATTGTTAAAAAAAACTGAAGCAAAATCAGTCATTTCGTTCGTGTATTAGTTCGCGAATTCTAGAAAGTAGGTGTAATGTTAGTAATAAAGTAGATATGTCACAAATGAATACAGCAAAATTAATTATCATGAATTCTCATTAACAGATGTGTGTACGTATTTGTGAAATATACTATTTTTAATTAGATAATACGATGACTGGATTTAATAAGTATTTTTGATCCCATCAATATTAATGCAGTGATCAAGGTTGCATTGGAAGATGGTTACGATTTTTTGATCGTTCGTAATAGAATAATAGTTTCAAATTGACTCAGAAATATTACAATACACAAAAGTTAAGTTCTCTGACTCCCGAGAAACACATTTCAATGGGAAACTAAAAAATGTCTTTCTAACAAATTTCTCTCTGCGGAACAACCAAAGAGCGTGGGTCAAGACAAAGTGGAGATGGAAGAGATATTTGAACACATGCTAGAGTTTAACATTACGTAAAAGAAAATAAAGTAATATAAAATATAAATAGTCGAAATGAAAAACAAAAAGCAGAAAATCATATTTAAAGGGTAAAAAGTACGTGATATGTTGAAAGAGTGGAAGAAAATGTTAATTATTGGGGAGTTTGTACTTTTTTCCATACATTACGTAAGGTTTTACTATGGTACATAAATAAAGCAGAAGCATGTTGATTTATTAACCTAAAATACACTCAAAACTACAACTGCTTATTATTAATTGTCATTTGAGTTCTTACGTGAAATAAAATGTTACCATCCATAGGGAGAAAGTTTCAGGTGGATACTATCATATTCCAAGGACTTTTGGTTTATTTTTCAATAGTCGTAATAGGTACCATCCGGCATTTTTATAAATGAGAATGATAAATATCAACACAAGATATCATAGCTAGATGCTCAACTACGTGGTCCGTGGCCTGTGGAGAAGGGTTCGTATTCGCCTGGTATTGATCGGAGAAACTACGCAAAACTACCGATCAGAGTAGTCAGCCGCTAGAATTCTCCCCCACGCAGCGACAGAGGCCCCTTACGAGATTCCGCCACTTCCTCCTCTGTTCTGAAAACGTCTCGCCTCGACTCTCTTAAGGCTCTGTTTAAAGCCCCTGAGATCGTTCTTACCGCACAACAACTTCAAACAAACAAGACAGTGCGACGAAGACGATCATGGAATCTATCTGAAGGGTTTTTCCAGGAGAGCGCCGCACGCCTGTGACCGGGGGGGAGGGGAGCGAGGATGAATCGAGTGTCAGGCTTTCCCGGTATCAGTCGTGCTGTTTTACTGTAATTTCACTGGTTCGAGACTCCACCGTGACGTCCTCACTTCTACGCTCACGCACCACCCACACCACCATAGCGTTCCCACTTTCCCCTCTTTCACCCTTTCGTCTTGCTTACTTACTTTACACGAGCCTTGCACATTATACGACTCACTTGCTTCCTTATATCCACCCCTTCCCCCGTTCCCCCCACGGCCTGGCATACGTCTCTGACCCGGAATGTATCTACCGCACGTCCTCCCAGCACCCAGATGCACTCTGACGGTCAGAGCAGAAGAGGGGCCGGAAGACTGCTCCGGCTGTCCTCCGCGTGTAGGCAGCGTGGGTGGCGGAGGTGGGGTCGACTGTCAGGCCGGTAGGGGCCCGTGGGGGGTCAGCGGGGTGGCGGGTAGTGGGTCACGCCGCTGGAAGGTGGGTTAGTGGGAGGCGGGTGGCGGTGCGGGTGCGGGCCTCCGGGTGGCCCAGATAGCCTGTCTCCGGTAGGGGGCACAAGTGGCGGGTAAGCGGGTGGAACGGGTGGGTGCGCACGCTGGAGTTGGGTAGTTGGGAGGCGGGTGCGGGTGGGGGTGCGGGCTAACAGGGTGCCAACCACGCATGTAAACGGGCGGGCGACGGTGGGTAGCGGTGGAGGGTAGTGGGTCGCAGAGCTGGAAGTGGGTGGACGGATCTGGGCGCGGAGGGAGGTGGTTAGTGGGAGGCGGCGGTGGCGTGTAGGCGGGATACGGGTGGCAAGCAGTAGGCATGTACACGCGGTAGGGGGGACAGGTGGCGGTAACGGGTGGAAGGGTAGTGGTGCAGCAGCTGGAAGTGGGTGGAGGGTAGTGGGGTTATGGTAGGGCGTGGCGGCAACGGATAGGGTGACAAGTAGCATGTAGTAGGGGTAGCAGTAGCGGAGTGGGTAGTGGGAAGGCCGGAGCGGCGTGGGGTAGGCGGGCGACGGTTGCAGGCACAG